>WBMV01004468.1:0-49285 GCA_013396655.1 Campylorhamphus procurvoides
CCCCCCCAAAGCCCCCCCCTCCCGGCTGTGGACACCCCCTGAGCTCCCCTCTCCCCCTCCTTGCAGAATCCTGTCACTGTTCGCATGGTTGAACATGGCCTGCGTTTGCCTGGCCTGCACCATTTCAGCATGCAGCGTCCCAGCATGGAGCATCCCGACATGGAGCATCCCGGCATGGAGCATCCCGACATGGAGCATCCCGGCATGGAGCATCCCAACATGGAGCATCCCGGCATGGAGCATCCCGGCATGTATTATCCTGGCATGCCTTATCCTGGCATGGAGTATCCCAACATGGAGCATCCCCCAGGGAGAGGGGCCATGCCAGCCTGAGGAGGCCAGGGACACCTCAACTCCCCCCTTCCCTGGCTGCCAACCCCCCCACCAGAGCTCCCCTCTCTCTCCTTGTTGGATCATCCCACCATGGAGCAGGTTGTCCTGCTCCAGAGGTGCATCCTGATGGTACCGAGTATCCCAGGAATTAACAAAGTCATGTCCAGCAACTATCAAAGCATGGTCTCCATCTCTGTGGGCTGGGGGTGGGCAGGAACATGGATATGGCTCATGGAGCAGATCCTCATGGAAGCAACGTGAAGGGACTGTTGTGATCCGGTTCTGAGAATGATTGGAGCAGCCTCTGCCCATAGTATGGTGCAAATGAGCCCATGTGCCAAAGTCAACAGGATGGGTTTCATTGAACAGTAAATGTGAGGCAGAGAGAGAGAGAAACAGGGAAAAGAGAAGAGGGGAAAGAAGGAGAGTGACAGAGAGACAGATTAAGTGGAAAAAATATTACCCCTCCATGGATTCCAGCAGTGTCCTGTTGATCCTCCTCTTGAGGTGGTTCCCATGGTGAGAGTCCCAGTCTCGTGGAAGTGATGGCTGGATTCTGGATCTGTGAGGGAAACCTGGGATGGGGAGGGAAAAGCCTGGGGTGAGGAGGGGAGAAGTTTGGGTGGTGAGGGAAGTCCAAGTGTGGGGAGGGAAGGAGTCCATGCGGGTTCTGTCATACCTGGGCCAGATGTGCCCCTGGGGTGGGGAGTTCTGCACTGGATGATGCAGTACTGGATCCCGGGACATTCTGGGAGTCCTGGACACCTTTCAAGCCCTCAGAGCTGCCTGTTGCCTCAGTGCAGTTGACTCACAGCAGAGATGGGTATCCTCAGTCTGCCTGGGAACTGTCTCGGTGCTGCCCCCAGAGGAGCCTGAAATCAGCTCTTCAAGAAGCCTCTGAGACCCACTTTGTGAGACTGAGAAGACACAGGTTCTCTATTCGGGTGCCCTGGGAATCATCTCACAGAGGTGTCTCCACTGTCTGCAAGACCTGATGATTCACTGCCGTCCCCTGTTACATATTCATTATGTTTCCCAGCACTAATTAGCATATATGCATATCCTTATAAGGTCTCTGAGGGGCTTGACCTGATGGCCATCCCTGCCTGGAGCCCCCCGAGTCCTCAGTGACAGCATCATGAACTTCTTCAAGACAATCCACCTGGTTATAAAGTCACGGGGTGTTGCTTGGCTGCCTCAGTTCCCTCCATCATTGTTTCTGTCCTTTACTTCTTTTCACTCCCTTGGCTCTGGAATTTTCCAGTGCGCATTCTGTTACTCAGTTCTTGTTGCACCTCTGACCCCCCATCACCCACCACAGCTGCGGTGAGCACAAACACAAACACCCTTGCTCAGTGCCAGCTGTGCCCCCGTGGGGTGTGCAGGCCCTTGGCACATCCTCAGTTCGCACCTGGAGCAGTCCAGTCCCTCACTCTCCTGAGTACATCCTTCTCCTGGCATAACTGAACAATGGCACTGCCTTTGTTTTATCAGTTCAGGCTGGGGGGGAGGCTTTGCTGAGCAGTCTCTGCTCTGCACAGTTTGCAGCAGGGGACAGGAGGCCTTCGGTGATTTTAAGAGTGTGTAAGCCATAAAATCATCTCTGGTTCTCACAGGGACAAGGAGATGATCCCAGACAGCCATGACAGCCTCTCCAAGGCCACGTGCAGAGCTGCCTCCAGGCCTAGGATCCAACAGGAGGATGTGGAGCTGCTGGAGAGAGTCCAGAGGAGGCCGCAGAGATGCTCCAAGGCTGGAGCCACTCTGGATCCAGGCTGGGAGCGCTGGGGCTGTTCACCTGGAGAAGGGAAGGCTCCAGGGAGACCTGAGAGCCCCTTTCAGTGCCTAAAGGAGCTCCAAGAGAGCTGGAGAGGGACTTGGGACAAGGGATGGAGGGACAGGACACATGGAATGGCTTCCCACTGCCAGAGGACAGGGATAGATGGGATATTGGGAAGAAGCTGGGATGGAATTCCCAGAGAAGCTGTGGCTGCCCCTGGATCACTGGAAGTGCCCAAGGGCAGGGTGGACAGGGCTTGGAGTAACCTGGGCTAGTGGGAGGTGTCCTTGCCCATGGCAGGGGGTGGCATTGGATGGGCTTTGAGGCCCTTTCCAGCCCAAACCATTCCAGGGTTCTGCTTTTCCCATCCTTCCCGTTCCCAGCAGGTGAGCCCAAGTGACCTGCATTGCCATGTTTTCCCCACACTTCTTAACAGGAAAGATTTGCCAGGGAAAGCTGGTGCTCCTCGAATTTCCTGTTCCCAGCAGAGCCGTGCCCTGTTCCCCTGATCCTGGTCCTGAGGCACAGGCTGTAGGCAGAGGGGACACATTCCTTGGAAAGGGGTCTGGGCTGGGGGCTGAGCTCTGTGCCTGAGGCAAAGAGGGAAATAAATCCATGATTTTATTTCTGTAGCATCTCCTGTGCTGTGGGAGCTTCAGGAGAAAGTTTGGTGGCCTGGATGTGCAGCTCCCTCCATCCCCATGGAAAAGGAAGAGCAGCTTCTTCCCCAGTGCAACCACCAAGATGAGAAGCTTTTCCAGCCCTTCCAGGCCGACATTCCCAGCCTTCGTTCCAGGCAAACATTCCCAGAGCTTGTGAAGCAGCAGCTGCCAAATTCTTGGTGGATTTTGGGGACTTGCTGCAGTTTCATGTGCGTGTTTTTCTCGCCTGCTCCATGCTCTTCCCGATAGGACCACTGGATGGGGCAGGAGGAAAAGCTGTGGATTCATCCCAGCTCCATTCCCCAGGAGCAGCACTCGGGAATGATCCAGCTCTGGCAGATCCTCCCCACACAGGGCGGCCAAGGGAGCGCTGTGTTCTGGCTCCATCCACCCCCAAAAATGGCAAAGGGATAAACTCTTGGAGCCTGGAGTCTGCTTGGAAGTTCATCCCAAGCGCCGGGGAGGCTCTAAAGGATGGGAGACTGAGTGACCCGGGGGGTTTTGTGTCTCCAAATAACTCGGGGTCGTAGCAGAGGGTTCTGGCCCCTTCCCGTGGCTGCTCCAGGTGGATCAGGATAAAGCAGAGGCTGCAAACCCAAAGCTGTGCTTTGGGATATGTTTTCCTGTGAGCAAAGCCCTGATAAGGAAGCTTTTCACGGCTGCAGTAAACAAATCAATCTCTGCAGCTGAATCCGAATGCAAAGAGGCTGAAGGACCTCTGAAGGGTTTTAATGCCCAAATAGATTATTCCTGCCTTGGCAACAACATCGTGGGGAGCGTTTGATTTCCCCCAGCCATTAGTGGAGCTGGGAAGGCAGAAATATCCCAGTATTTAACTGGAAATTAAGGGAATGCATCACCCCTGACAGGAACTTTTACAAATGGCCTCTGCCCAGCTCATAAATCACCGGCAGGACCTCGGGAAACTTGATTTACAGCTCCAGCCTTCCAGTGGGGGTTGCCAGGGGATGATGCATTCCCGAAGAGCCCTCGGGAGCTGGAGGTGTGTGTGGGGGTTCTCCTGCTCGTTTGAGGTTTGCTCTGGGAGCTGGGCAGGATGAGTAAGGAGTGGAAGCCGCTGTCCACCCACAGCCGGTACTTTTCCACCCTGTCCGTGCCAGGGAAGTGGGAATGTTTAGGGGAACACCAAACACGGGGATGTCTCCAAGCTGCACCCGAGGGCTGGAGGGGGTGGGGAGTTCAGGAGAAGCGTGGGAAGGGAGACACTGGCCCTGTGTGGCTGTCACAGGTGCCAGGAGGGATTTGAAACCTCGTCACTCCCGTCGATGGAGCCGCTCCTTGGTGGGTCCCAGGGTAGGATTCAGATCATTCCAGACCCTCAACGGGGATAATGTGCAATGGGACCTTCCTCAGCTGGGAATAGAGCTAGGAGGGTCAAACTGGGAACTTCATGGGTTTACTGGGGCCTCTGCCCTCTGTAGGCATCAGATCCCAGCTGGAACTGGGTGGGAACTGAGGGCTGGAGGTGTCTGGGGACACTGATGGGGATATCTGGGGTCACTGATAGGGATGTCTGGGGGCACTGATGGTGTCTGGAACCCTCATGGAGGTGTTTGAGGACACTGATAGGAGTGTCTGGGGTCTGATGGGATTTTTAGGGACATTGATGGTGTCTCTGGGGTCTAAGGGAAGGTGTCTGGGGACACTGATGGAGGTGTTTGGGGTCCCTCATGGAGGTGTCTGGGGACCTCCAGCAGGGGCTGGCGCTGCTGATGCCACACAAATGGGTCTCCTTTCATCGGTATCCCCCGCCCCTCTACGAGTGACCCGCAGCGTGGACATCATCTGGTAATTACCGTGTGCGGGAGGTTTATTAACCCCCGGGTGCCGCTGAGATGCAGACCAACCTGAGCTCAGCTCGGTGACAAAAAGCCATTTAATGCCTGCTGGGGTGGCTGAGAGCCAGAGGGAAGTGCCTGGATTTGGGGTTTCGGTGCAGACACAACTCTGGTTCAGCCCCTGATTCCCCTTCCAGAGCTGTTCGTCCTTCCTGGTCGCTGCTCCAGACCCACTTGCTGCCGTGTTTGGACCTCATGGGAAGAGGCTGAAACCTCGGAAAAGGTAAATGGCTTTGATTTCTCCAAGGTCTTATTAGGCAGGTCTGTTCCCGAGCCGCCTTCCTGTGCCTTGGCTCAGGTTGCACTAACACAGGATGGGTTTTTTCCCCTGAGGATTCCAGACCTCAGGGTGGCCCCCCTGCCTTATCCCCGCTCCCCATTCCCGAGGAGAGACCTTTGGTGCCCTCATTTCTGCGGTTCCTCCGGAGATGAAGAGCTTTGCCGTAAGCCCCGGGGCCCCCCAGCCTCGGCAGCGGCTGCGAACTCAAATATCCCATTAACTCCCGAGCGCGAATCGGCAGGAGCGGGGGCGGGCGTGGGCTCGCAATTCCAGCCCGGGAAAAGTCCTCCGGGTCCCAACGGAGCAATCAGGGGAGAGGCAGATGAGGGAGGTGAGGGGCTGTAAATCCTCCCGAGCTGCCGAGATGAGGCTGTGCCTCCTCCGGCTTCGGGCTGTGCCCACGCAGCGGCGCGCACTGTCCTTGGCAGCTTTCCCGTGGAAGAAAAGAGAAAAAAAATGGTCAGGCTGGTCTGGACGCATCCCGAGGCCCCCGAGGAATCCACCAGCGACTGTTCCTGACTGCAGGAACCAGGGCTGCCAGGTGGACTGGCTGGCTCAGTGGCTTAATTCAATTTATTTGGTCATTTAAGGCTCTCAGATGGAGGAGACTCAGGGGAGACCTCATGGCAGTTCCAACTTCATTGGGAGGGGCAGGCACTGATCTCTGCTCTGTGGGGACCAAAGACAGAACCCAGGGAAGGGCTGGAGTTGTGTCAGGGCAGGCTGAGGGTGGATCTCAGGAAAAGGTTCTTCCCCCAGAGGGTGGTGGGCACTGACCAGGCTCCCCAGGGCAGTGGGCACAGCCCCAAGGCTGCCAGAGCTCCAGGAACCTTTGGATGATATTCTGGGGCACAGGGTGTGACTCTTGGGGATGGTCCCGTGCAGGGCTGAGGGTTGGACTCAATGATCTTGTGAGTCCCTTCCAACTCAGGATATTCTGGGGTTCTGTGACTCCATGAAATGATCATTTCAGACGAGGTTAGTGCTTGGGAATGGGGGGACAGCAGAGAGGAGACCCCGCTGGGAAGGGGGGGACAGTGGAGCTGAGACCCTGCCTGGGAATGGGGGGACAGCAGAGCTGAGACCCTGCCTGGGAATGGGGGGACAGCAGAGCTGAGACCCTGCAGTGCAGAGCAGGGAGTGGAGGAAGGTGGGACTGATTGGTTGTAATCAAAGGCTGGGAATTTGCATTTCAGTCAAGTAATTTATGAATCCATACCCCGTGGAGGAGCAGGTTCTCCCTGCATGGCACTGCCAGTGGGTCGAAGCCTTGACGGAGCAAATCAAACTTCAAACCATCCCCCAAAGCTCGTCCTGCTGCGCTTCACCAGGACACGGGTCTCCAGAAGATGGGAGTGATGGCCACACCTGAACTGGGGAGCAGCCACAGCCCTCTGGATCTGAATCCAGGGGTGAACTTGGTGATTCCCAACGTCCCTGGGAAGTTTGTGGGATGTTGGGCTCTGAGTTGTTGCGAAGGCACCACAAACCTGGCGTTTTCAGAGGGTGGGGAGCAAAGAAGAGTTTGCAGAGCAGGACAATTCCTTCATCCCTGTCTGCCCATACAGATTGGTGAGGCAGCTGGGAGGGTTTTATGGACAGATTTAGGGGAGCATCTCACACCAGAGCTGCTCTGGAGGACACCAGGGGAGTTTCACCAAGGGAGGTTTGGATGGGATATTATGCCATTTTTTTTTTCCCATGGAAAGGCTTGTCAAGCATTGGAACAGGCAGGGAAATGGTGGAATCACCATCCCTAGACATGTTCAAAAGATGTGGATGTGGCACCTTAGGTGACGTGGCTGATGGTTGGACAAAGTGACCTTAAATGTCTTCTCCAGCTTCGAGAATTCCATGGCATTGTCTCCATCCCCTGGATGTGCTGAGTGACTCAGAAATGCCTGGAGATGTGCCCAGGGTGCCTTTGCCACCAGTTCTGAGGCCTTTCCCTTGCGCTGCTGGTCAAACCCCGGTGCGGGGAACGTCACCCACCTCTGTCCAGGCATGGAACTCCACGGGATTCTGGTGGGAGAGGCTGGAACATGGACAAAACCCCTTCCACACAGACCCACCTGAGGTGGATCTCACTCTCCAGAGGGTTGTTCCTGCACCCCAGTTTGGGTGTGGATATCACTCCCATCTTCTGGAGACCAGCGTCTGGTAAAGCACAGCGGGATGAGCTTTGGGGGATGGTTGAAGTTTGGTTTGCTCAGTGAAGGCTGTGACAAAACACAAGTGCCACTCATCGAGAACCTGCTCCTCTCCGGGGTGTGGATTCCTAAATTCCACAATTTAAATGCAAATTCGCAGCCTTTGATTATTCCAGGCTCAGAGGAGCTTTTGGAGGGTGAACAGCTCTGTAATCAGCGGCTCCTCGTCCGTCACCAGCGGCATCATCTGTGGCTGCAGAACACGGAGTGTTCCTGACAACCCTCCCCCTCCCTCCCCGAGAGCTTCTTCATCAGCCTGGATGGCACAATCTGCTTGGGAACAGTTTTGGCAAGCGCTTTGCCTGTGATACTCCTCTCAGCCTGAAATGCTCCCACTCCTGTGGAAAAGGAAGGGAATTATTTCTTCCTGAAGTCCCAGGTGTGTGTAACCAGGATGTGTTTCATTGGGAACCTTGTAATTGTCAGGCTTTGGAATTCCATGTGGGAAAAGGGAAGGGAAAGCAGGTTTAGGTGTGATAATTGTGCCCACGGGAAGCTTGTGAGGGTTGGATTCTCCATCCTGGGATGTCTTCCAGGATGAATCATGGAATGGTTTGGGTTGGAGGGACCTCAGAGCCCACCCAGTGCCACACCCTGCCATGGGCAGGGACAATTCTCACCAGCCCAGGTTGCCCCAAGCCCTGTCCAACCTGGCCTTGGACACTTCCAGGGATGGGGCAGCCACAGCTTCTCTGGGAATTCCATCCCAGCCCCTCCCCAAGGGAAGAATTCCCTTCTTTCCTCCAAGGGAAGAATTTCTTCCTGATCTTGTGTAGTGAGAGCACAGATCCCACCAGGAATTCATAGATCCTTCTGCAACAAATCTCCATGCCCATTAAATTGCTCAAATTAACATTTAACTGCTAATCGGGCCCACTACCGTCGTTGCCACACTCGAGCATCCTACTGGAGCAATTCCCACCCCACCCTCTCCCTTCTCTCCAGACCTGGCAGAGAGGGAAAGTCCTTTTGATGTGGTTCCTCGGCACTGAGAACATGAAAACTCCACTTAATCCTCATTTCACGCTCCCAAACCACCCTGGGTTGGTTTTGGAATCGTTGCTGAGGATTATTAAATCTTTCATCAGCCCCTGCTTGATTCATTTAGTTCAGTAATAAACACTAATTACTTGTGTAAACAACGAGGCCATCACGAAGCCGTGCCAGTGATTCTCCTCGGAGTGGCCCCGATGGTGTCCAGGAACCCAAAATCTGCTGGAATCTGCCCCAAAACAGAACGAGGGAATGATGAAGTTGAGTAAAGGACACGAATCCACGTCCCTCTGTGCGTTTTAAGCTGGAGTTGTTTGTCTTTAAGCCCGAGTTTTGCCGTGCGGGCTCACAGAGCGCTGGGTGCCATGGAAACCCCCGCGGAGCTGCTCCAATTAACTCTCCTTAACTCTCATTTTCGGGGTATTTTTGACTCGTGGATTAAACATTTATGCAAAGTGCCCTGGAATACGTAAATGTTCATTGAGTTGATCTGGTGGCTCTGCCAGAGCGATTGGCAGCTTGAGAGGTTCGTTCAACTCTGAAAAACTCAAACGACACCAACAAAAAAGTCACCCAGTCATGAGGTTTTGTTTTTTGGGGGTCACTGCCCGGGCAGGTCTTCATTTTGGGGGGGTTTCGTGTCAATTTGCAGGTGGAGGGACAAGCCAAGGCATGAGGAATGTGGATTTTCATGGCCCTGAGGAGTATCTTTGGTAACCAAAAAGCTCTTCCTCTGCCCTTTCATTGTGGGGGGCGTCCAGGTGTGATTGGGATGGGACTGAATCCATCAGGGAATGGGGATGGTGGCGCTGGTTGTGGGGCAGTGGCACTGGTTGGGCAATGGGTACCCCCCAAAGCTGCTCTCACTGCCCTCCTCAGCTGGACAGGGGGGGAAAATACAGGGAAGGGGAGAGGAAACACAAGGACTGGATCCTGGGTTGGGAAAAGAGCAGGGAGAGATCCCTTCCTGGTCACTGCCGGGGCAGAGTGGCCTCAGATTTAGGATATTAATTCAATTTATTAATAACAGAATCGGAGCAGGATGAGAAAAAAACAAACCTCACAAACACCTTCCGCCCACTCCTCCCTCCTTCCCAGCTCTGCCTCCTCCCTCCAGAGATGGCAGTGGGGGTCACACTCAGCTCATCCCAGGCTGGTCCTGCTGCTGCTCGGGGAGAGAGGTCTGAGTCCTTCCCCTGCCCCACGGTGGGGTCCCTTCCACAGCAGACACTTCTCCAGGAGCTTCTCTAATGGGAATCCATCCCATGGGCGACAGTTCTCCAGGAACTGCTGCAGTGTGGGTCACTTCTCCATGGGGCTAGTCTCTCAGGATCTGCTCCAAGGTGAGTCCCTTTTCCATGGGGTGAGTCATTCAGGAACTGCTCCACATCCCTTTCCATGAGGTCAGATCTGCTCCAGGTCCCTTTCCATGGGGTCAGTCCTTCAGGATCTGCTCCAAGGTGGGTCCATTTTCCATGGGGTCAGTCCTTCAGGATCTGCTCCAAGGTGGGTCCATTTTCCATGGGGTCAGTCCTTCAGGGTCTGCTCCAGGTGGGCTCCCCCAGGGCTGCCAATGGATCTCCACATCCCAAGGCCCTCCATGGGCTGCAGGGGCACAGCTGCCTCATCCTGGACTTCCCTACAGAATCTGGGAATCTCCACCCCTGGAGCAGCTCCTGCTCCTTCTACTGCCCTGCCCTGGGGCTCTGCAGGGCTGTTCCTCTCACATGTTCTCCCTCTGCTCTTCCCTGCACCCAATTCCATCTTTTCCCTTCTTTTTCCCTCCTTAAACGTGTTGTCCCTGAGGTGTCACTGCCATTCCAGATGAGCTTGGCCTTGGCCAGCGGCAGGTCTGTCCTGGAGCTGCTGGAATTGGCTGTGCCAGGCATGGAAAAGCTTTGGCAGGTTCTCACTGGATCCACCCCTGGAGCCCCCCCGTCCCAAACCCAACACCCTGATAATTCTGTTTAGATCCGAACAGGTGCCTGCCCTGTTTATCCCTGCTCTCTCTTCTCCAGGATGAAATAACCCGTGGAAATAACTAACAGGAGTTTAATGGGCCCCTTAACGCTCCTCTAATTAAACACTGTAAATTGCAGCCACTGGAACCGATGGCGGGGGCTGGGCTGGGGCAGGAGGCTCCTGGAATTCCCACTTGCTCTCCCAAAAGAATTAGGGAGGTCTTAGAAAACCAAGGGCTGTGGGATTTGGGAATTCCAGCCTGGGAATTGGAGTCAGTGTTGGCTGCTCCACCAAGAAAAGAGCTGGATGGTCCTGAAATTCCCACTTGCTTTCTCAAAAGCGTTAGGGAGGCCTTAGAAAACCAAGGGCTGCAGGATTTAGGAATTCCAGCCTGGAAATTGGAGCCAATGTTGGCTGTTCCACCGTGGAAGGGGCTGGGCCAGGGGCTGGATAGTCCTGAAATTCCCACTTGCTCTCTCAAAAGTGTGGGGAGGGCTTGGAAAATCAGGGGCTGTGGGATTTGGGAATTTCAGCGCAGAAAGGGCATGAACAGTGATATTTGGGAATTGCAGCCCAGAAAGGGCATGGAACAGTGACACTGAATCCAGTCTAGTGACCTCCCATGNCCCCATGGCCTCCTCTCCCGAATTAATCCCTCGCCAGAAGGTCTCACAAAAGGAACATTTATTTGTGGAAATCCATGTGGACAAACCCAATAGGAGACAGGGATTTTTGGACCTTTTCTCCATGGAGATGCTACAATGGAAAGAACTTCCCTCCAAGCTCCTGCCACACCATTCCAATCTCCCGAGGCAGGTCAGAGCCCATCTCATCTCCTGGCCCCAACTGGACCACCTTGCACAGGACCAGGATTCCTTTGGGATAGAAAATTTCAGTTGCACAGGATCAGGATCCCTTTTGAGATGGGAATTTTAAGGGCAGAGACATCCTGGAGTGATCCTGCTCCTTCCCTGCCCCTCTCCAGGAATTCTGTGTTTAACCTGTGACTGTGACTCCTCTTCTAGCAGAGTTGGGACTTTGCATGGATAAACCATGGGAAAAGGGGCTCATTTGCATGTTAAACTGTGCCTTAAAACCACTGGATTAATTATTCAGCTGGAGACAGAGGCTTTTTGGCCAGGGGAGGAGATTTGTAGCAGATTCCAGAATTCCAGAGGGAAGGGGCCACCTAAAGGTTAAAAGGTTTGATTTATTTAAATTATAATGGTTATTTTAATAATAAATAAAATCCAAGAGCTCTTGGGCTTTGTGACCCCACAGGAGGGCACTGCCAAGGATACAGGAAGATGAAAAAGGCCCAAATCCACGTTATTCCTGTGGGAATGCTCCATAAACAGCGGATACTCCCATTCCAGCCCAAGGCTGACACATGGTGAGGGGCAGCAAAATAAAAATAAAAACAAAAATAAAGATAAGAGGGAGGTGGGAGGGGCTGGTTTTTATGTATCCTGTGACTAATTCCAAACAATGGGAATCTGTGCCTGGCTTCCACTTCCACCTTCCCGAAGCCGCCGGATTTTTCTGGCAAACAGGCCCTGGTTTGGTTTTTGCTGGTGGGGGATAAAAAGTTCCACTTGAAATGGGGTGGGAATGTTTTTTGGGAGCAGCTGAGCAGCCCCTGACACGGGGGTGGGAATGGGGAGGTGATTTGCTGCTCCGTTTTCCGGATGAGCGGGAAGAGCAATTTCAGGATGCAAAGCTGACCTTACAGGCAATGACAGGGGAAAGGAGGGGACTTGAGGCTGGGCTTTGGGGTTTAGAGCGCCTTCCTGCAGGCGTTTTGGCAGGGAATCTGTTGGAACTGGGCTCAGGCAGCTCCCCCTGAAGGGTGGGAGTTATCCCTGTGCTCCAGGGAGGGGATGGAGAAGGGATCTGGGAGGACCCAGGGGAGTCTCTCCAGATGCTCCTGTGCAGTGCCAGGAAGTGTCAAGGAAGAGCCAAACTTACTCTTACTTTGCAATTGAGTTTGCAAGGAGAGATCTGCCATCAAAACCCAGGGACAGGGGCTTCAGAAAGCAGGAAAAGCCTCTGGATGGAGAGCTGGAAAGAGCACAGCCTGGACTCACTGAAAGGATGGATGTCCCTTCATGAAGTCTGGATGTCCCATCCATGTCTGGGAAGCTTTTCAGTCCTCAGAAGGCTTTCTGTGTCTTTTGCATTCACAGAACATCCCAAAGGTGGTGAAAATAACGTAGCCTGGGGATGTTCCAAGGGCCGGAGCCACGCTGGGAAAGCTGGGAATGTTCACCTGGAGAAGGATCCAGGGAGACCTGGGAACCTCTTCCAGGGCCTAAAGGGCCTCCAGGAGAGCTGGAGAGGGACTGGGGACAAGGGATGGAGGGACAGGACACAGGGAATGGCTTCCTAATGGAAAAGTGGACATTTAGATGGGACATTGAGAAGGAATTGTCTGTGAGGGTGGGGAGGGGCTGGGATGGAGTTCCCAAAGGAGCTGTGGCTGCCCCATCCCTGGGAGTGTCCAAGGCCAAATTGAAGCAACTTGGGCTAGTGGGAGGTGTCCCTGTCCATGGCAGGGGGTGCCACTGGGTGGGCTTTGAGGTCCTTCCAACCCAAACCATTCCATGTCTGTCCCATCTTGGGATGGCCAAGGTCCTAAACATGAAAAGATCCTTGTCCCTGTTCCTGCCAAACAACTTGGCACTTGGAGGGGACAAAGGAAGACCTGGGTTTGGGAATGTTGTACCCACTTAGAACATTTTGGTTTTCCTCCGGGCATCTCCAGCTGTCGGATGATCCCCTGACACATTCCCATCATCCTGGCCAGACTCCCCTGGGATCATCAGTGCTATTTCCAACAGGTGGGGAATTTTTCCCACTTTATTTCAAGAGACACCAGATCCCCAGGCAGAATTTCAGGCTGAGAACTGCCTATTTGAGTCGAGCCTCCCCTTGGGCTTATCCAGTGTCTCAGGCTTAGCTTTGCTTGTGGGAAGACACTTGTCATCCCTCTGCTCATCTCAGGATCCTCCCAGGGGCAGAAAACACTGAAGCGAAAAGGGCAGCGTTGTTATAAATATCCAAATATCCACAGAGGTTTATATTTCCCTTTTCTCCCCTAAATTCTGACTCCTGCAGGCTCCAAACCTGACCCAAACTCTCGCGGGGAGGGTTTGAGCTGATCTCCACCTGCTTTATCCTCCCCTCTGGGCCATGTGGAGGTATTTGGTTTAATTTCCCTGTGAATTTGGGTTGGAAATACAGCAGGATTTGGCCTGGCTTGTAGCACCTTCTTGTGGATCCCACCTTCAGGTGGGAAAGGTTTCCCACTCCATCCCTGGAGTTAAACCTTTGGAATCCCTTCCATTGCTGCCTGGGACTGGTGCAGTTTTAAAAACCAACCTCCCTGCCATTACCCTTCTGCAGGATGCAGGATTTCAGGAGGCAGGGACACAGGAATGTGTCCTAAGGCAACAAGAAGTGGAAATTTAAGGAGGAAAAGTGTTTTCCAGGGTATGCCCAGAGCACAAGGGTTGGGAAGAGGGTGGAAAAGCTGTGCCTGTGGGGACTCGTGGCAGGATTGGGGGTAAAAGTGATCATTCCAGTCAATCCCTTTTGGTTGCTCCTGGATCCATCAGTTTTCCCAGTTATTTCATTTCTGCTGGAGTCATTCCTTAAATATTGGGATATTTATCTAGAAGAACTGTTGTGGTGGGGATTTTTCCATGATTGGCTCTTCCAGCAGCCACTCTGGAGCATGATGAGTTGAAAAGGCCCAAAATCCTCCCTTCTTCACTCCCACTCTCCGGGTGCTCAGCAGGGTCTGATGTTCAGCTGCTTGAAAATAAATGAGCCCTTTCCCTTGCCCTGTGTGTTCATCTCTCATTCCTCCTGCAGTGAATCCTGATTTCCACCCCAAAAAATGAGGGTTTGGACCATCAACCAGGAGCAGATCACCCCCAAACTGCCCCCAGACTGTGGGTTTATCCCCAACAAGCCATGTTTATCCACATCCCTTTCCCCCCGCTCTCTGTTCATCCCTTTGCTGACCAAAGGAGCCCCAGGGAAAATTACCCATCAAAGCAGCACTAAAATATTCCATATATCCATGCACACATCATGAACTTCATGATTTCTGCCAAAGAAAAAACAAATTCCTTGATTAAAATGAAATCCAGAAGGTGGAAGGAGTAATTTCAACTCTCCTGTGAGCAAAAAGAGGCTGCAGAATTCCTGATCCCCCTTCCAAGCTTGTTTTTGAGGTGGAATCCAGGGTGGGAAAGACATTTCAATCCCGTCTCTTCTTTTCCAGATCTCCACAGGATTCCAGGATCTGTCCAAGAGGCATCACCTTGGGCTTCCCAGGAAATCACAGTGATTGCTTTTGGCACATGTGGTTGAGTAAGAGCAGCCAAAGCCTGGCTGGGATCAGGAATCCTTTGGGATGAGCCGTGGGAAGAGGCGCAGCAGGAGACCATCCATGTGGGTGATGGAGAAGAGCCAAGACCATGAGGAAAATCCCAGATCTGAGTTGAAGCTCCAAGTGGCTGACGATTCACAATGGATGTCCAGGCTCCTGGTGTTGAAACCAGCACTTTTCCTGGATTTTGGAGTTGAAATCCCCCTGGATATCCAACTGAGAGTGACAGGGAGATTAAGGGTGGGAAGGGGAAAATGCAGGACAGGCTCGTTTTCCAAAGGGGTGGGATGCACTGGCAGATCCTTGCTGAGAGCGCCAAAGCTCCTGCCCAGTTGGAATTCCAGATTTGGAGAAAACCTCAGCTCTGTCCCATTCCTGCATGCCCTCCACACACGATGGAACACATGGAGCTAATCCAAAGCTTCTGGTCCCCAGCGAGCGAGCAGGAGATGAGGAAACAGCACGGAAAAACTCCAGCACATCCCAACTCAGGGCAGGGCTGGAGCCCTGGAGCATCCCAGTGGGGAGAGGGGCTGGGGGGGCCCCTCAGGTGAGGGTGTTGGAGTAGAAGCTGAAGCTCTCCGAGACGGTTTTGGAGTCGCTGCGGGAGGAGCCGTTAGAAGTGACGTCCACGGAGGGACGCTTGGCCTTGGGGGGCTCCTCCAGCTCCTCCTCGGCCGCCCCTGCTGCCGAGGACACGGTGGTGTCCACCCTGCTCACCTTGTAGACACTGCTCTGGGTCTGCAGGTATCTGGCCGAGCGCAGCTCCAGCCCCTCATAGTCACCCGCACGGACCAGGGGGCACCACCGGAACGCGTGTTTGAAGCCCACGCGGAACCTGGGGGGGCAAACACGGGCACGACTGGAGGGGCTGCTCCTCACCAAGGGGGATAAATCCTGGTTTCTGAGTCACCCCATGTGACCTCATGGATTTTGGGATGAGGGCTGGGTGAGGTCTGGGCTTGGGCTCAGCTTTTTTAGCCCCCACAGTTGCTTTTGGGGCCTTTCAGAGGGTGGTTTTCAACAGGGATGTCTGACCTGGTAATATTAATTTTTAATATCCATATCTTATTTATCCATATTTTGCTTCACAGAATGTTCTGAGTTGAAGGGACCCACAAGGATCATTGAGTCCAACCCTCAGCCCTGCACAGGGTCATCCCCAAAATCCCACCCTGTGCCCCAGAGGATCATCCAAACTCTCCTGGAGCTCTGGCAGCCTTGGGGCTGTGCCCACTGCCCTGGGCAGCCTGGGCAGTGCCCACCACCCTCTGGGGGAAGGATCTTTCCCTGAGATCCACCCTAAGCCTGCCCTGACACAGCTCCAGCCCTTCCCTGGGTGCTGTCCCTGGTCCCCACAGAGCAGAGATCAGTGCCTGCCCCTCCCAGTGAAGTTGGAACTGCCATAAGGTCTCCCCTCAGTCTCCTCTTCTCTATCTGAGAACCCTGAATGACAAATAAATTGAGGTTTAGGCAGGACTGGTTTCGTACCTGCCCTCAAATCCCACAGGGACTTCAGGGAAGACTTTAGGTGAGGGCTGTACCATCCCAGCATCTGCTGGAAGCTGCCTGTGGTAGAGGACAGGGGAGAACCATCCCAAACAACTCCCCATCCATCCCCTCCTCCACCAGACTCCTCTGGATCTCCCCTTGCTCTTCTCCCTGTTGCACCAAACATGTCTGTGGAGACCCACCTGTCATTGAGGCAGCAGTAGATGATGGGGTTGTACATGGTGGAGCTCATGGCCAGCCACATGATGGCCAGGTAGACCTGCTGGATGAACTTCTGCAGGTACCACTCGGGGTGGAAGTACTGCAGGGTGAAGTAGACGTGGTAGGGCAGCCAGCACAGCGCGAAGGTGCACACCACAATGATCATCATCTTCACCACCTGCGCCAGGGACAGAGGGCAGGGTCATTCCACCCATCTCTTCCCACCTCTGAGGACACACATCTGAAGGACACTCTGTCCCATCTCCCACAACTGGGGCGGCCTCACCTCAAGGACTGGGGGGAATTTGGGGCTCCACAAGATAAAAAGCACATTAAAGCCATTGGGGAGTGTCCAAAGGGTCTGCAGGGGCCACATGAGGAGCAGCTGAGGGCACTTGGGGTGTTCAGCTGGAGAACAGGAGACTGAGCTCAGACCTCACTGGGGTCTTCAGCTCCTCCTGAGGGGCAGCTCCAACTTCTGTGAGCAGGGACAGGACTCTGGAATGGCTGGAGCTGTGCCAGGGCAGGGTCAGGTTGGATCTCAGCAAAGGTCCTTCCCCCAGAGGTGGTGGGCACTGACCAGGCTCCCCAGGGTGTGGGCATGACCCCAAGGCTGCCAGAGCTGCAGGAGGGTTTGGATGATCCTTTGGGCACAGGGTGGGATTGTTGAGGTGTCTGTGCAGAGCCAGGGGTTGGATGGCTGATCCCTGTGGGTCCCTTCCAAGTCCCAACCTGTTCCCACCCCTAAGGAAGGATTTGGGGCTGGGATTAGCTGGAATTGGATGCGAATTCTGGTGGGAGCTCCTCACCTTCCTCTTGGCCGAGACCTGCTCGTGGTAGCGGTCAGAGGAGTCCCCGGGGATGCTGCTGGCCCAGAGTGTCAGTCCCACGGCCGTGTAGGCACAGCCGATCACGGCCAGGGGCAGCAGGTAGATCAGCACCGTCATGCAGAAGTGGTACCTGGAAAAGGGACGGCCCCGGAGTGTCACCGTTTGCTCTGCCCCTGCCCCTGCCCAGGCCTGGCCAAGCAAACCCAGCTGGCAGGGAAAGTGGGCAAAGAGGATTTGGCACAATTCCTTCAGAGCTCAGGCTGGGAAGGGCTCCTGCTTTATCCCAGGCTGGGAAGGATTCCCTGCTTTATCCCAGGCTGGGAAGGACTCCCTGCTTCGACCCCAATCCTCTCCAAGCCTCTGCTGCCAGCCCTTGGCACCCTCCTGGGATGGGATGGGATGGGATATGTTCCCTTCCCAAAGGAAGGATGTGGCAGCTGAGTGGAGTTTTTTACTCACATTCCTCCCTTTACACCCCAAATTATCCCAGAGATGGATGTGGCCTCTTCTCCCACTTTACAGAAGGAAATCCTGCCAGCAAAAGTGTGTTTTGGGCATATGAAGGATGGGAATGCTGAGCTGAAGAAACAAAGGCTTTCCCTGCAGGATGGGATGCAGCTCTCCAAAATCCTGGTCCACCAGGGGTTAAGTTTGGCTCAGGTGGCCCAAAGCACAAGCCCAGTTCCCCAGAAGAGCCAAGCCCTTGTCATGGAGGTTTATTAAAACTTCAGCAGCTGGGCCAATTCTCCAGGCTCGTGGAAAGGGCAGGATCCTTGAGTGTGTTTACAACATGGATAAATAATTCCAAACCCCAACGAGAGGCTCTGGATTGAACTTGGCACAGGCCTGGGACAGTTTTGTTGGGGGTTGGTGGAGCCGTGGCAGGTCCAGTGGGAATTCAGTGGGGTCAGTGGGAATTCAGTGGGGTCAGTGAGGATTTATATGAAATAAAGGGTGTTAAAAAGGAATAAAATAGTGCTGATTTCACCAAAAAGGGTGGGGGATGGATCATTGACTTTGCAGGGCCCTTTCTGCCATCAGAGCCTGCAAAAACCTCTGCCCTGTGGGCAAGTGAGTTCTGGTGGGACAGAAAAAGGGCTGGTCAGCCTGAAAACCATCCCAAAGGCTGCCAAGTTAGAGGAAATTTCATTCCCAAGCCTTCAGGGTCTTTACATGGACTTTTGGGGATGAATCTTTTTGGGTGCTGCATCTGTTGGAGGTGCTCCAGGCCCTGGGCCACTCACAGCTCTTGCCCTCCCTATATTTGATGGAATAATATCCCCAAAGTGCAAATGAATGGATCAGGCTCCTCCCTGGTGCAATTCCCACAGGGAATGGGGTTGGCCAAGCCCTCTCCTCCTTGTTTTGTACCTGCAATCTCATTTGGCCTCCTCCTCCCCCAGCCCTAATCACATTTGGGATGGATTTTGTGGGGCTGTTTTCCATTTCGCTAATTAAGGAGGCGTCTCGGTGGCTCCATGACGAGGTTCCCATGTAAGGCAGGATCTTGAACCAGCTGCAAACAGCTCCAAGTCCTGCAGAAATGCCTCAGAGGAGCTGAGAGACAACGTAAGCAACACAGATTCTGATTTCCAGAGCCGCCTGGAATGGCCAGGGATCCCAAAGAGCTTTTTCTTGAACCCTGAGTGCAGAAAACCGGCCTCTGGGTGCAACTCTTTGGATGTTATTCTGCCTGCAAGAACTGCAGGATCAGAGCACTTGGAGAAAGCTTGGGTTTGTAATTTAAGGGATTTAAGGGTCTGTGGAGGACGGAAAAGCCTGGAGGGATTTTGGGATGCCAGAGGATGGAGCTGCCACCTCCCTCTGCCTCACAAAGGCTGGGGCTGTTGCCATATAAAGAATGTCCTTGTGGGCTCTTCTCTTCCAGGGAAACCAGAGCTAGGGGGGCTTTTCCCTTCCCTTAACAAACAGAAGTGGCAGCTGATAAGATTGGAACAGACCAGCCATCCATTTGGGAACAAAAGAGGGAGAGGGGATCGATGGCAGAATCGAATCGCGCTGGAATTGTCGGCTCCCGCTGCAGATGCTCCTTGTGCCGAGGTTTTTCCCTCCCACCGGGACATTTTCCCAGGGAAAAAACCCATCCTTGACTCTGACACTTCTCTTCACTCTGGGGTTGAGCTTTCCAGGCTCCCTCCATCCTGAGGAACCCCTGTGGAGTGGGAGAAATCGCCTGTTTTCCCCGCGAGCTGCAAAAATGATGGGATTTTTCATCACGGCATCGCAAACAAAGCAGCTGCCGCCGGTGCCTTCCCGAAATAACCTCTCCAAGGCCATGGAGCAGGGAAAGGGGCTCACACTGCTCCAAACACCTGTCCCTGCAGTTATTTTGGGGCAGGAAAATCCCAGCCCAAATCCTGCTTGGCTTTGCACAAGCGAGTCTGATGCTGCTGGAGCTGCGAGTTCCTCTCAAGCCCCAAATTCCTGGGGCTTTGGCTTTCCAAAGCTCCTGCTGAGCAGCTGCTTTCGCCCGCTTTCCTGGAGCCCAGAGGAGCACGGGATGCTCCAGTGTGGGGGCATTTTTTTCCTGGATTAACTCTCTGGAAAAACAACAGCCCCGGTGAACAACACAGTGGAATGATCAGCCCCTGAGCTTGTTCCTGCCCCACTCGGGGGGGCTCAGCATTTTTTCACCCTGGTTGGCTTATCATGCAATCATAAAGCTTGGAAAACTCTCTGGAGCTCAGCTGGGCTTTGTTTGTGCCACACCTGCCTCCCAACTCAACTAAACAAGGAGAGAAATGAGCTGCCACCCGCTGCTGACTGACAAACTCAGCCCATCTGTGCTGCAGCAGAGGCTTTGCCAGGCTGGGCTTGGCTTCCAGCCCCTCCCTCGTGTGTGAATCCCTGCTGGGCTCCAGCGGGAATTCACAGCCCTAATTCCTCCTCTCTCCACGGGGCTGGAGATTACGAAGGCCTTTTTGCTCCCTTCCCTCCTCCTTTTCCCTCCACATATGCCATTTAATTCCCCGTGGGCTTCAAGGGCTGCTGGACCCTTTGGAAAGGGCAGGATTAATTAGGCAGCACCTTAATGAGGAGGGAGGATTCCTGCTGAGAACACAGAACCCTTTATATAGCTTGGTTTAGGTTGTTGAGTGAGTTATGGGGTGTTTGGAGTTGATAAACCCCAAACTGGGATGATTTCTGTTCTTGCCTGGCCAAGATCCTCCAGGTAAAATCCTGTTTCCCACTGTCAGGAATAACTCTCAGCTCAGGAAGCCTTTGGACATCCAGGTTGGGAAAACCAGAGCTGTGTTTATGAACCAGTCCCGGGAGCAGCACAGACCCCACTCCCAGAGCCATGATATGGAGTTCCAGCAGTTGTACATGATGCGGGATGGACATCCCAGAAGGGCAGGGAATGTGGGGCAGTGTGTGGACCATGAAGAAAGAGCACTGAACTCACACGAACTGAGCAGTAAGCTCAGTCACCTGAACTAACCTGAACGTGCCCCAAGATGATGCAGATGGAGAGTTTTCTATCACACGGCCCTGGATGGGTAAGGGGGGATTTCCCATTCCCAAGGAATTCTTGGCCCTTCCCTTCCCTTCCCTTCCCTTCCCTTCCCTTCCCTTTCCCCACTCACGTTTTTCCATACACGTCTGTCTCAGGCTCAGGCCACTCCACCAGGCACACGAGCCGGCCGGGAAGCTCTGCCATCACAGAGTAGTATCCCTGGGGAAAGGCCAGCAGGAATGCCAGGAGCCAGATGACCCCGATGACCACCTTGGTGGCAGAGGCCGAGAGCCTTGGCCGCAGGGGGTGGATGATGGCCATGTACCTGCAGGGTGGGAAACAGGGAGTTCAGGGCTGGAAAACCTGGAAAAGCACCTTTTGGGTCCATTCTGGAGTGGGGTGGTGCTTTGACACCCCCCAGATATGTCCTGGCAACCCTCGTGCTGTGGAGCCCAGCTAGTGTCGGATAATCCCACTGTGGAGCATTCCCAGGGTTTTATCGTGAAGATCTGAATCCCCTTGGAGGCAATGATTGACTTTTAGTTGCCAAACAGCTTCATTGACACGCCAGTTTGTCCAGAACCCACTACCTGGCAGTGACCACATCAGTTGTTCCCTCTCCACATGAAATCCTGGCTCTGTGGCAGATCCCAGGGCCAGGAATTCCAGAAGGAGAACCAAAACCAAGAGCTCTGGAGCAGCGTGAGGTGAGAGATCCCAGATGTCACCAGGACCATCAGTCACCCAGGGTGAGGAAAGCTCCTGTGGCGATGCAGCAGATTGAATTTATCCCTCTGCAAATCCAGTTTTTCAGGAGCTGGGAGCACTGGGAGGATGAAGTGAGAATGTGGCAGGTTTTTTATTTCCCCTCCTGCTCCACATCAAGCTTTGGGAAGAGAAGGAATGTTGTATCAGTGCCCGAGGCTTCTGCAGCCTCAGCTCCTCCTCCATCCCTCCTCCTTCCTCAGAATGAATGGATCTGCCTTTTAATTTTTCCCTAAATATTCCCTGTGTCGCATTTTTGGGTGGCAAAGACCTTGAGATTGATATAAATATTATAATTAAATTATATAAATAAGTGCTGTCTCAGCTCTTCCTCAGCCCCCAGGTCCCAAGATTTACCACCCTAATCCAAGTGAAAATCCAGCTGATCCACAGGATAATTATCCCTCAAAAATCTGTCTGGGGCTGGAAAGTGCATGGAAAAAGCCAAGGCAATGGGTGTTGGTGCTGCCCTGGCCCAGCATGGGTTCTGCCCCCCCATTTCCCCTTGTTGGACTGGGATCTGCTTCCCAGGAGGATTCATCTCCTTCCTCTTCCTCGTTCCTCATGCCTGGTGTTGGCTGAGCCCCCACTGGTGGCTTTGGGTGGGTTTTATCCCAAGATTCAGAGCAGGGCACCCAAGCAGCTCCCAACACATCCACCTGAGTCCAGCTCAAGCAAGGAAACAACTGAAAACAAGGAATTCCCACCAAAACTCTGTTTTCCGTGGAAATCCTTGCTTGGAGAAACATCTGGGGCTGAGACCTCCAGGAGGCAAAGCCAAGGCTTGAGTGCAATGAGCCAGGAAATCTCCAACACCTCCAACCTGGGTCCTGCATTTCTGGAGCCCTTTCCTCACCCTTTGCAGCTGGAGGAGCCTTTGTGGTCCATGAAACACCCAAATAATTCCAGTGAGGGTGAACTCAACCCAAAAGCATCACCTGGAGACCTTCCCAACCACCACTGGTGGGTCTCCAACTCTGTCTCATGGTGGGAAGGAGATGGAAAACTAATTTAACCTCGCTGTCCATGCAAGGACAAAGTCAGGGGGGCAGGCGGGACCAAACTAGTGGTGTTTTCTGGGTGAAAATTGGCCCCAAATCCTAATTTTTGGCAGCAATTCCCAATCCATGAGTGCTGAGTGTTTCTGACATACTCCCTTAGGGATGCTCTGGGTTTCATCCATCAGGATTAAAAATGGGAATAGCAACAGTTCTCCCAGACTGGGAGTGAGAAAAGATCATGGAAGGGGTCTGGGCTGCTCAGAGGAGCTGCAATGGCAACACATAAAAATCCTGGAGATGGACAAACCTCCTGAAAATAACGAGGCTGTTATTTCATATTATAAAATTAGATAATTATATAATGGTTGTATTCCTAAAGAAAATTGTCCCAAATTGTCTTCCCCCTGCTCTTTTTTCCCCTCTCCTTGACATGAACATTGAAGGTCAAATCAAAGCAGGGCAAGGGAGGGACCAGTGAAGAGGTTTTTGTGGCCACCACAGCTCAGAGGAGTCTCCATCCTGCTTATTTTGGGGTGGAAAAGCATCAATTCAGGGAGGAAAACACCTTGTTTTCCTTCTCCCAGCTCCGGCTCAATCAAAACCTCCCATTCCCTTTGCAGACCAGTTGGACTTCCCGTGTTTTTCCACCCATTTCATTCATGTCTTAGCATTTTTGGGTTTTAAGGGGCTGTTTGGCCAATCTTTCGTTGCCTCCAGTCCCAAAAATCCCCTTGGTTTTCCTGAAGTTCTGCTGAGTAACGAGCCAAACCCTCTCCCGCGGTGCAGGTTTTTGGGATAACCCACAAGAATCCCTTCCTCCCACTCAATCCAGTTCCTCTCCCTGTGCCAGGTGAGGCAGCAGCAGCTGCTGCAGCCAAAGCTCCATCAGTCTCTTCTTGGCAGTGAAGAAAACACGTCAATCATGATTTGCCTTCCAGCAGAAAAAACCCCTTCCCCATCCATTTATTTTCTGTTAATACCAACAAGTTGGCGTTGAAATGGAAATAAGGATGGAGCTGCTGTGCCTCCAAGGGGCTGGTGGGTGTTTGACCCCAGGCAGGGTTTTGAGGGGCGCAAAAAAGCAAGGATTGCATGGAATTTCACAGGATATTCTGAGCTGGGAAGGACTCACAAGGATCATGAGTCCAGCTCTTAAGGGAATGGGTTGAACCCACAGTTGGTGGCACCAGCACCAGGGTCTGACCAGCTGGGCCCATCTCAGGGTCATTTTGGAGCTCTGGGAGTCACTGCCCTCCTTGGTCTGGTAGTGCTGGTGGGAAGGGGCTCCCAAAAATGAGGATGAGGAGTTTTTTAACTCCTGTTTTTCCTGCCCTGCTCTTCTCTGCTCTTCTTTCCAAAATGCTGGATCCCACTGGAGAGATTTCAGAGAATCATGGAATATTCTGGGTTAGGGGGGACTCACAAGGATCATCAAATCCAACTTATCCTGCACAGGACACCCCAAAAATCCCACCCTGTGGGATTTAATCCCAAAAGTCCCAAATTGTGGCCATGACCAAAACCTGTTCCAGTACCCAATCACCCCCTTGGTTTTTCCCTTTGCTATCCAAGAGGGTGGTTTTCCCCTTCCCCCAAAATTGGGTGTTGATGGTTTGGTTGTCTATGAAGATGAGGAAGAGGAGCAGGTGAACATCCTGCTCTCCCCTGTGACACGGGGAAAACCACCTGAAGCCTTCAAGGCCCATGTTGTCACAGGGAATTAGGTCTTTCTGAGGATTTAAGGGCAGATTTCCTGCAGTAGGGAATGTTTTATTCCCTGTGCAGGCAGTTCACAAGTTAACACCGGGACTGGGGTTATTTGTTGCAGAGGAGTTTGGGTTGGGAGGATTTTGTAGGATTGTAGAATTGTTTGGGCTGGAAGGGATTTGAAGGATCATCCAGTTCCAGCAGATCATCCAGTTCTAGCAGATCAATCTGTTCCAACAGATCAACCAGTTCCAACAGATTATCCAGTTCCAACTGATCAACTGGTTTCGACAGATTATCCAGTTCCAACAGATCCTCCAGTTCCAACAGATCAACTGGTTCCAGATGATCCTCCAGTTCCAACTACCTTCAGTGGCATTTGTTCCTCAGAAACAACCACTGCTCCCGCTTTCCTCTCGGGTGGCAGCACCACATTCAGGTGCCAACCAGCATTCCCAGTTCCTGCCAGGAAGCCCCAGTTCTCACCCAGCTGCTTTTCCTTGCACCTCTTTAACGTCCCAAACCCGCCCTGGTTCATGCTGTTGGCACCAAACCCCTCAACCAACCCACAGAGCCAGAGCCAGACACTCTTCCATGACATTGGGGATGGTGTTTGCCAGCAGGTCAATATTTCTCTGTGTTTTGGGGGGCGTTGCCATGACGACACAGGAGCAGTTGGGTCTGATGTTGCACCAGAGTCGCTCGGAGCGTCTCGGTGATTAAATAGATATTGCATTGGAGGCCGTGTATCCATCTATTAATGTCAGCTGGAAGTCTGGAGCCTGCCTGGATAACTCCCATTACACAATTGTTTTCACCCTGATGGAGATGAGATTAATATAATAGCACAAATTTATGGAGCTCCGTCGTCCCAGAGCTTCCTTATCTGCTTCATTAATAAGGACACGGCAGGCAAGGCATGAGTAACCAGGAGGTTTGTGCTGGGCTTTATTAGGCGAGGATTTCCCAGCCTGAGCAAAGAGGGATTAGGGCAGGGCCAGCCCTGGGGCTGTTGTGGCCAAGGCAGGGCAGGTGCCCCACCATGAGGTGGGTCAATCCCTCCAGCACAGCTCTGGATCAGTCACAGAGTATCCCGAGCTGGGAGGGACGCCCAATGATCAGAGTTCAAGTCCTGGCTCTGCACAGACACCCCAACAATCCCACCCTGTGCCCAAAGGATCATCCAAACCCTCCTGCAGCTCTGGCAGCTTTGGGGTCATGCCCACACCCTGGGGAGCCTCGTCAGTGCCCACCACCTCTGGGGGAAGGACCTTTGCTGAGATCCAACCTGACCCTGCCCTGACACAGCTCCAGCCATTCCAGGGTGCTGTCCCTGCTCACAGAGGTTGGAGCTGCCCCTCAGGAGGAGCTGAAGACCCCAGTGAGGTCTGAGCTCAGTCTCCTGTTCTCCAGCTGAACACCCCAAGTGCCCTCAGCTGCTCCTCATGTGGCCCCTGCAGACCCTTCCCCACCCTCATGGTCTCCTTTGGACACTCTCCAATGCCTCCATGTCTTCCTTACCTCGTATCCCCCAAAATGCCCCAGTATCACAGGTGAGGCTGTGCAACTCAGAGCAGAGACAATCCCCTCCATGTCCAGGCTGGCAACGCAGTTCCCGATGCCCCACAGGAAAGCCCAGCCCTCTTTCTCCAAGGGTTGTGCCACAATGCCCAAACCAGGTCTGTGGGACAAAGCCTGGCCTCGTGGTGCCCCCAACCCCCCCAGGGGCCTGGACTCAGCACTGGTTCCCAAAGCACCACAAGCAGCTGCCGCTTCCTCCTGGTTCGTGCCCAGTGCCGGGCACTGCCAGGGCTCTGCCACCCTGGGTAGTGCCCAGTGCTCCCTCCGGCTGCAGGGCTCTCACTGGCATCCACCAAGGTGGGCAAACAGCCCTCTGGGGCTCTGTGGTGGTTCCACCAAGCACAACCCAAAGGGATGGTTGTGTTGGGTTTGTGTGTTGGGTTTGTGTGTTGGGTTTGGGACGGGGGGGCTCCAGGGGTGGATCCAGTGAGAACCTGCCAAAGCTTTTCCATGCCTGGCACAGCCAATTCCAGCAGCTCCAGGACAGACCTGCAATGGCCAAGGCCAAGCTCATCTGGAATGGCAGTGACACCTCAGGGATAACACATTTAAGGAGGGAAAAAGAAGGGAAAAGATGGAATTGGGTGCAGGGAAGAGCAGAGGGAGAACATGTGAGAGGAACAGCCCTGCAGAGCCCCAGGGCAGGGCAGGAGGAGGGGCAGGAGCTGCTCCAGGGGTGGAGATTCCCAGATTCTGCGGGGAAGTCCAGGATGAGGCAGCTGTGCCCCTGCAGCCCATGGAGGGCCTTGGGATGTGGAGATCCATTGGCAGCCCTGGGGGAGCCCACCTGGAGCAGGTTTGCTGGAAGGGCTTGGGACCCTTTGGGGGAGCCCACCTGGAGCAGACCCTGAAGGACTGACCCCATGGAAAGGGATGTGGAGCAGTTCCTGAAGGACTGAGCCCGTGGAAAGGGACCTGGAGCAGATCCTGAGGGACTGACCTCATGGAAAAGGATGTGGAGCAGTTCCTGAATGACTCACCCCATGGAAAAGGGACTCACGTTGGAGCAGATCCTGAGAGACTAGCCCCATGGAAAAGTGACCCACACTGCAGCAGTTCCTGGAGAACTGTCACCCATGGGATGGATTCCCATTAGAGAAGCTCCTGGAGAAGTGTCTGCTGTGGAAGGGACCCCACCGTGGGGCAGGGGAAGGACTCAGACCTCTCTCCCCGAGCAGCAGCAGGACCAGCCTGGGATGAGCTGAGTGTGACCCCCACTGCCATCTCTGGAGGGAGGAGGCAGAGCTGGGAAGGAGGGAGGGGTGGGGAGAAGGTGTTTTCTGAAGCCTTATTTTACTTCTCATCCTCCTGCTCTGATTTTGTTGGTAATAAATTCAATTCCCATTCCCTGTTTTGCCTGTGGCAGAATTTAGATCCCTCCTGGTCCTTCCCTCAGCTCATGAACCTTTCCCTGTCTTTCCTCTCCTCTGTCCAGATGTGGAGGGCAGGGATGGAGCAGCTTTGGGGGTGCCTGGGACCCTCCACAACCTGTCACCAGCACCAAACCAGGACCTGAGTCCCACCAGCAGCTTTGGGAACATCCAGAATGGCCCTTCTGGTGTCACAGCCCCCCTGGACATGCTCAGTTTGAAAAGCCAAATGCAGGAGAAACGGGATCAAACCCCAGGAAGCTGCGGCATCCAGGTGTCCCACCCAGGCTGTTCAGGAGGGCCAGAGCTCCCTCCTGCATTCCCTGTGTTTGCCAGCATTGCTGGGATGGGATGACATGGGAAAGGAGGACCCAAAGCACAGCTCGGCCCTGCTGGAAGACTCTGCAGATGTTGATATTTGAGCCACCTGTGTGACCTCAACAGCCAGTTGGTCCTGGGTGGAATGGGAATAACCAAAACCATCGGAAACTCAGGGCTGGTGAGACCTGGAGCGCTCAGGGCAGGGGTGGTTCCCACTGGGCTGTGGAGGAATTTAGATGAAATTAAAGAATAAATTAAGAAATGTATCAAAGGACCCCAATATCTCACTAGGGGCCCTCTGGTGCCTCTTGCCCTTGCCCAGCTCCCAGACACCCATCCCTTGGAGTGCCCAAGGCCAAGCTAAACCCAAAGTTTCCTGCATCTCTGAGCCACCAAAGGGTTCCCAATTCCCCTTCGTTCCAAATTTATCACCACGGGAATTTCAAGCCCCCTTTTCACAGGGAAGAGAGAGAAAAATGTAATTTAACTTTGTCTGAATTCATGTCTGGTGGATTTTGGGGGGCATCAATTCCAGTTAATCCCCATTGGATCAGGGGCACAACCCAGACTTGAGTGGAGACTCCTTTTAAGACATTCCCTTCTCCATGCCCCACTTCCCAACTCCAGCTGGGAAATCCCTGCTCCTGCTGCGGATCCAGCAGCTTCCTGGGCTTTTTGTGGCCTTCATGGTGCCTGATTTTTTGGGGAATGCTTTTTGCTGCTCCAAACCCTTCCCTCCTTTCACTTCCCCCTTGCTCCCAAATCTCCCAAATTACACCCCAGCAGGGCAGGATTCCAGGGATCAAAGCCCTGCTCTGCAAACCCCACAAGTCCTTTAAGTCAAGCTTAAACCTCCCCAACCTGGTGCTAAATTACGGTGTAAATGACTAATTAACTGCACAAATCACCTCTCAGGGACTGAGGTGGCTGAGCTGGAAAAGTCCTGATATTCAGCTGGTTTGTCCAGCCTGGGATTTAAACTTCCAAGCAACAAGTCATTTTCCAAGCTGCTTTTCCTGCTGTAAACAGGGCTTGGGGAGATAATCCCAGGCCTTGGCTGCACACTGGGAATTCTAGGATGTAGATTTGCAGATGGGATGTTCCTTCTGCAGCTCCTGCCAGCAGATTGATGGATCTCAGGACACCTAATACAACTTAAAAACTCATTTGGAAAGTAAAAAGAGAATAAATACATGTACATTTTTAAATAAAGTATATATATATAATGAATAAATGAGATCCCAGTGGGATTTCCCAGCCCTGCCTCCTGGGCTGGCAACACTGGAGGTTGGAGCTCTTTTAATGAGCAAGTTATTTTGGCAGCTGCGGGAAGTTATTCCCACTATTTATCATTTTTCCAGCTCCTTTCAGGCAGAGGATGCATTGCACAAAAAGGGGAATTGCTTTGTTTAAATATCCCATTCTTGGGTCACCCCCAGGTCGTGGATGACTCTCTCTTCCCACTGGGATTTGCTCGCTCTGGCTTTGCTCTCCTTGAGTTTTGAGATACAAAAATCATGTTTTCCCCTGATTGTCTATTCCTGGCCATCCATCCTCATTGAAACTCCCTTCTCCAGCTTGCAGGCGAGTGGTGATGTTCAGAAATACATCCAGGTCCCAAGGAGGGAGGAAATGGCACGTTTATCTCACCCTGCTCTGTAGATTTTGCAACCCAGGAATGGCCAGAGTTGGGTTTGGACTCCGAGTGTGGCTGAAAATGAGCCTGGACTCACTGTGGGCACTGCTGGGCTTCTCTTTCCTGGAATATTGGGGAAAAATAGATATTGTGCCTTTTTTTCTGAGTGAACTAATTCCCAGGGAGAGCTGGAAGTGGGACAGGGATATTTCATGTGCTCTGGTGCCTGAAAGCAAAAGATGTGGCAAATTTTAAAGTGCCAAAGGGAGCTGTTTGTCCCCCACTTTTCAGGATGCTGAGAAGCAGCATCAGGGCTTTTCCTGAGCAGCCTTTTTTCTGCCAGCCTTGACTCCTGAATTTCCTGCAATTGTTGGAGTGTTCAAAGCAACTCCTTGTTTGTTTTTTTTCATGCCCAGCCTGAAACAGGTCCTGGGGAAGGAGGGGATGGTTGGGCTTCAAGTAAGGCCTTTTTTTCTGGCACAAACCCCTAATGGGTCCTGCAAAAAAGTCCACGGGGAGAATTTGTTGCCCAGAGAAGCTGTGGCTGCCCCATCCCTGAGAGTGTCCAAGACCAGGCTGGAGCAAGCTGGGCTAGTGGGAGGTGACCCCTGGAGCACCCCCTGCAGGGGGTGGCACTGGGTGATCTTCAAGGTCCTCCATCCCAACCCCTTCCAGGGCTCTTGCCCATCCCTGGCAGCTCCAGCTCCATCCCACCAGCAGCTCTGGGGGTCTCAGACCCTCCTCAGCTCCAGCCCAGAGGCAGCTGAAAGACTTGGGGTTAAACTGGCACTTGAATGGATTTCAGCTGGGAGGGAGTGGGTTGGGATGGGATATTGGGAAGGGATTCTTCCCTGGGAGGGTGAGGAGAGGCTGGGATGGGATGCTCAGAGAAGACCTGAGAGCCCCTTCCAGGGCCTGAAGGGGGTCCAGGAGAGCTGGAGAGGGACTTGGGACAAGGGATGGAGGGAGAGGACACAGGGAATGGCTTCTCACTGGAAAAGTGGAGATTTAGATGGGGTGTTGGGAAGGAATTGTTGTCTGGGAGGGTGGGGAGGGGCTGGGATGGAATTCCCAGAGAAGCTGTGGCTGCCCCATCCCTGGGGGTGTCCAAAGCCAGGTTGGAGCAACCTGGGCTAGTGGGAAGTGTCCCTTCCCATGGCAGGGGTGGCACTGGATGATCTTTAGGATCCCTTACAACCCAAACCATTCCTGGATTCTGAGATTCTGTGAATCACACACTTTCCCATTTGCTCCCAACAGCTCCATCGTGGCTGTGCTGAGTTTTTCCAAGGCAGTTTCGTATCCTCTGGCAAAGACATTCTGGAAATTGCTTATAGAGTACAGAAAGGGGGATGATTTAGGGGAGCAATCTACAGCCTGGTGCTCCTCAGAGCCCTCCCACTCCATATCCAATCCCTGCTGGAAACACTTCGGGAAACGCAGCACATTCCATTCTGCGTCCCTAATTTCTGATGAAAATCAGGAGCACAGTTTGATTTCAGACACCTGCTGGCTGTGAATATTTCCCTGAGCCTACCTAGCTCCCAGATCAGGTTCTTCCTTTGCTTGTTCCCAGCTTTTTGCTGCTTGCCAGGAGGAATTCTGCCCTTTTATCTTCCTGGAACAAGTTCCTGCTTTTCATGCGTTTAAGTAATTGTTGTCATGTCTCAGACACAGGAAAAAAGGGAGTTTTCCAGAGCTTGGAGATGTTGTTTTGGAGGAGCAGAGGATGTGCTTTGCTGCCTTTTTCTTCCCAATTTCCCACCTCTCTGGAAATCTGGGACCAGGAAATGCAGCAGGTGGCTCTGGGCACCCCAAGGCTGCAGTTTCTTTTGGGTCCTCCTTGATGGGACTCTGGGTTTGTCATCCCAGCCATGGGAAAACCAACCCTCTGTTTGGGCTTTGCAATGCCAGAAGAAAGCAGGGAATGCCAATTCCCTCCCAAAAAAATCAGCCCAAGGCTCCAAGATGTGCCTTTGCTCCCTGTTTTACACACTGTCCTCCACAGCCCCCTGGCAGATTTGCCTTCCTGGTTATTCTAGGGTGTGGATTAAGGGCTAAAAATTAAACTGTTAAAATAAAACATGATTTCTCTAATTCAAATGAACCTGAAAGATGCTTTTCCAGCTGATGGCAAACATTCTCAGATGCTCCTGAAATAGCCAACATGGGAAGGAGCCCTGCTGCTATTATTCCCTTTTTTATTGATTACTGTCTAATTCTCCTCCCATTTCCCGCGGGAGAGCTTGGCTACATCCAATTTATTTTAGGGACAGGCCTTTGTAACCACTCCAGAGCAAAACAAAGCCTGTTTTTAGGGATGAGAGAGCATCATCCACGTCCAGCTCTGCTTCCGAGAGCTGTGGCAGCAGCAGCGTCCCTCGGAGGGAATATCGGAGCCAGTTCGTGCCGCTCCGAGGCTCCAAACGTGCTGGCAAACGGCAGCCCCCTCCCCCCGCCTGGATCCGCAGCCAAAATCTCTTTTATTCCTCGGGGAGAGGGCCCCGAGCCCCGGGAATGTGCAGCATCACCAAAATCTGGTGTGCCTGAAACGCTGAGGCTCGAAAGGGAGCCGAGGAGCTGTTCAGGAGACTCGATTTGTCGCCAGCGCTGGCGTGAAATGCCATTAAATAAAGATTTCTTGGAGAGGGAGAGAGAAAGGGGAGCCGCGAATCGGAGGGCTCGGGGACAGGGCTGTTCGGTGCCCCTCGAGGTGACAAAGGAATGTCCCCGGTGCCACCACACCCCGCGGCACAAGACGAGCTCTGCCGGCAGATCCCAACCCTCGGGCAGGGCAAACCGACCGAGCTGCAGCCAAACCCCGGCAGAGAAACCCCTGGCACTGCCTCCCACCCTGACCCCGCTAATGACATCGAGGTGGGTTTGCCTGGAAAACACTGCCCCAAGTCAGGGTGTATTTCCCGAGCCTGAACTCCCCAAGGCTCCTTGGATGGTTCCCAAGGCTCCTTGGATGGTTCCCAACCCAGAGCCACGAACCTGCAGCACCACGAGGCTCGTCGGCCACGCCAGGGATTGTCCCTCGTGCCGTTTTGTGTGAAATATCGAGTCTGCTCCTCACTGAGGGGGTTGGGGAGGGGATGGACAGCCCTGCAGAGGAGCTGGGAAGGGACAGGATGCTACAGATGCCCACTCAAGCCACGCCACCGAGGGTCACAAAGCCTTGTCCCCAGCTCCTTTTGCAGGTCTGACAAAGGGTCCCCAAAGCCGCCCCCAAACAGGGCAGGGAGAGGGGTATTTTTAATAATTATTTTTAGTGCTTTTCTCCCCCCCAAAATTAGAATTGCAATGCTGTCCCGTGACTGCAGAGCGCGCAGAGCTGAGCACAGCACCCACCCCTGGGCTTTGGGGAGGGCTGACCCCCAGCACTGACCTGTCCAGGGCGATGGCTGTCATGGAGTAGATGCTGGCGAAGACGGCGGCGATGGGGAAGAAGTTGTGGAAGCGGCAGTAGAAGAGCCCGTAGTACCACTCGTTGTGGATGGCGTAGGTGAAGTTCACCACGGTGTTGAAGGCGGCCATGGAGGCCTCGGCGAATGCCAGGTTCACCAGGAAGTAGTTGGTGACCGTCCGCATGCGCTTGTGGGCCAGGATGATCCACATCACCACCACGTTGCCCACCACCGACACCACCACGATGAGGGCGTAGGCCACGGCCCACAGGGCCACCTGCCACGGCGGCTGCACGAACTGGTTGAAGGACTCATTGAAGGAGGTGTTGGACAGCCACTGGTGCTCCAGCTCCTCGCTCGCAGGCAGGGTGTCATCCATCGTGTCCCAACAGAGCCAGAGCTGGCACGCAGATTCTCTGGGGTGCAGATCCCTCCTGCTTTAGGGTGTGCAGATGCTTTGGGATGCAGATCCCTCCCAATTTAGGGCACAGCAGGATCAGGCCACATGGATGTTTTGGGATGCAGATCCCTCCCTGTCTAGGGCACAAGGATGTTTTGGGGTGCAGATCTCTCTTGATTTAGGGCACAGGGATGCAGATCCCTCCTGGCTTTGGGCACAGCAGGATCAGGGTACAAGAAGTCTGGGGCCCACAGGTACTTTGGGGTGCAGGTCCCTCCTGACTCAGTGGGCAGCACTTTGGGGTGCAGGGCTGGGGCAGGGCAGGGGCACCTCCCGGCTCAGGGGCAGCTGTTTGGGGGACAGGACCTGCGTGGCTCAGGGTGCAGCTGGAACAGGGTGTCTGGCCATGCCAGGGCTCACAGCTACTTTGGGGTGCTGGTCCCTCCTGGCTTGGGCACAGCTAGACTGGGGTGCACAGCTGGACTGGGCTGTGGGTTCCTCCCGGCTCAGGGGCAGCTGGATTGGGGTGAACAGCTGGATTGGGGTGTGGGTTCCTCCCGGCTCAGGCACAGCTGGATTGGGGTGCACAGCTGGACAGGGGTGTGGGTTCCCCCCGGTTTAGGCACAGCTGGACTGGAGTGCACAGCTGGACTGGGGTGTGGGTTCCTCCCGGCTCAGGCACAGCTGGACTGGGGTGCACAGCAGGTTTGGGGTGCAGGTCTCTCCCGGCTCGGGCACAGCTGGACTGCAGTGCACAGCTGGTTCGGGGTGCGGGTCCCTCCGGGCTTGGCTGAGCTTCACCGGGCGCAGAGTCCCCCCCATTCAGGGATCCGGGTCCCTCCCGGTTCGGGACCGGAGCACGATGCGGGTCCCTGCCCGCTGAGGACCGAGTCGGGATTTTGGATACTGGTACCTTCCGGCTCCGGACCGGAGCAGGATGCGGGATGCAGGTGCCTCCTGGCTCGAAACCGGACTAGGACGCGGGTTCCCTTCGGTGAGGAATGCAGCTGGTTCGGGATGCGGTTTCGCCCCTGGCTCGGGATGCAGCCGGTTCAAGATGTGGTTTCCACGGGATCGGGATGCAGATCTCCCTCGGCTCTGCATGCAGCCGGTTCGGGATGTGTGTCCTCCCCTGGATCGGGATGCAGCCGGTTCGGGATGTGTGTCCGCCCCTGGATCGGGATGCAGCCGGTTTGCGATGCGGATCCCCCCCAACTCAGCACCCTGGAGCTCTCGGGGTTCAGCCGGTGCCGGAACCGACTGCGGCGAGCGCGCAACGAGCGGGCTTTTATAGTCGGGGCGGGCGGTGCCAGACACGGGTGGGCAGAGTCGGCACGGAGAGAGCCCTCCCCCGGCCCCCGGGCCCCTCCGCCCTGCCCGGGGGGGCTCTTCTCCGCCCTCCCCTTCCCACCTGTCCGCTGGAAAGGGCTCTCCCAGCTTTCCCCGCACCCCCTCGCCCCGCATTTTCATTCCTCCTCATCCCCTCTCCAACCTCTTTGCCCTCCAAATCTTCCTTTTTGGGGGTCCGAGGGGAGGTCTGGGCCAAACACGCTCTCAGAAGTTACCGGGAATTTAAACATCCTGCTAATAGTAAAGCTTCTATATTCTATATATTATATTAATATATTATAAAGCTCTCCCATATAACAGGCATGGTATCTCTCCCTTACATTGTGGTCAGTGAGTGTTTTGCACTCCCAGCGAACAAAGCAAACGTTTGATTTCCTGAAGAAGGAAAAGCTCTTCCCACTCCAGCATATCCAGTTTCCTTTCACTGCAGACAGGACATTTCATTTTAGTGCCCCTTTGCTCATAAAGCAAACACAACCCTTAAAGGGCTGGTGGAACCTTCTCCACTAAAAAGCCGTTTTTGCCATGAATTTGGAATCGAGTTAAACTACAAACAGGGATTCACACCGGGTTTAAATCTACCATACAGAGGGTTTTAAGGTGCTTCTCCGGTGGTTTTTTATTGCCAAGTGTGGGCAAACCCACAACAACCGTGTTGCCGCTGCCAGGAAAGGCGGTTTTCCCTGGGGATGCGCTAATGCAATGAGGAGGAACATCGGCGAGCAAAGCTGCGCTCGTCCCTCCGGTTTGCGGAGGATGCTCCTAAATCACATCCTCGCAACGCAGCCCCCCCAAGTGCTGGAGAGGACCCGCTCCCAGGTAAAGCCGCGGCTCCCTGGGAACCGGCAGGAATCGCGGCTGGAATTGCAGAGCTGAGCGTGGGGAGGGTGGGGGGCTCCGACCCCGGGGCGAGCTGAGGGACTGAATGGAAAGCTTCAATCGCGCACACCGAGCGTCTGAACGCGGGGATGGACGGAGGACGCCGATTCCCCCCAGGAATATCTCCACCCTCTGCGTTCCCCGAGGTTGCAGGGGCTGGTGGGTGACCACAGAGGGGGCCAGGCCGGGGGCCGAACGCTTTCCCGATGCTCCCGGACCACTCGATGGCAGCATTGCTTAGAAATGCAGGAGGAGCAAAGGGAGAGCTGGAAAAGGCTCGCTGGGAATGGCGTTTCCAACACTCCCCCCGTTATTTTGGGATGTTGCTGTAAATTTGGCAAAGGGTGAACCCCAAAGGCAGGTACGCCCTGGTTGTGGGGGAAAGGTTCTCAGCCATTCCCAGCGAATCCTTCCCCACTCCCTCCATCCTTTAATCACTCCAGGCTGATGGGATCATCCTGGAGCTGGCAGGATCATCCCAGGGATCAAAGCAGGGCTGAAGGAGCACATTCCCACCTCGGTTTCCCCACTGGGAAAAGGGAGTGGAAGACCTTTACAGCTCCCGAAGGAAAGAACCAGCTCTTTTTTTCCTGTGCTGCTGCTGTGAAGGAGTTGGAATTGGGGCTGGTGTCTGGATCAGCTGGAATTGGGGCTGGTGTCTGGATCAGCTGGAATTGGGGCTGGTGGCTGGATCAGCTGGAATTCAGGCTGATGTCTGGATCAGCTGGAATTGGGGCTGGTGTCTGGATCAGCTGGAATTGGGGCTGGTGGCTGGATCAGCTGGAATTGGGGCTGATGTCTGGATCAGCTGGAATTGAGGCTGATGTCTGGATCAGCTGGAATTGGGGCTGGTGGCTGGATCAGAGCAGGCTCTGGAAGGGGCCCGTGTGTGTCTCACGTTCAGGTCATGGAGTGTTGAAGTCTGGGGGGATTTCACATTCCCTTTCTTTGGGAAGAGGTTGCATCGAAAGGAAATCAATCCATCCATCAATGCTAAGACAGAAACCCTCGTGAGGAGGAACAGATGGATTTATTGCTCAGCAAAACCAGATTATTGCAAGATTTGACAACCAAATAATGCTTGTGGTTCCCTGTGAAGGTGCCGGGGCTGCTCTGGGGGCGAATTCACTGGGCCCTTCCAACATTCCCCCTCCTTCCTTTCCCCAGGGATGCTCCTGCACCTTCATGTGCGTCCTCAGCCCTTCCAGACACGCAGAAAGGTTTTGTAACCAGCAGCTGGAGAAAACCTTGCCTTTTCCTGTTGCGTTTTCCAGAAGGACAGGAACCTCTTATGCTGTAGTTTCCCAGCAAAGTCCCCTGGGCTGATGGAACATCAAACACATACAAAGCCTGGCTGTCTGGGAGGAAAAACTGGGCTTATCCTTCAGGGAACCATCAGGGATGGTGCTTTTCCAGCTTCTGACGTTCTGACTCCTCCATCCACCCTTGCCCAGGGGCTGCATCCCATCTCCCTGTTGGATAAAATCAAGTGTGGGCAGCACCAGGAGCAGGTTCAGGCTTTACCACCTGCCCAGGTTGTGGCTACAGCTCCTAAACCACAATAAGAGGTGCTTTCCTGGTTTTTTGCTTGGGCAAAATGGATCAAGATGAGCTTTAAATTCAGGATCTGGCACCAGTGGAGCTAACAGCTTGCTCCCAGCAAGTCTTCCCCTAGAACAGCTGGATCCAGAAGGGAACATCTGGCTGGTTTATCCCTCAAGCAGAGCAGGGAAGCAGCTTGTCCTTGTGCCCCTGTGCAGTCAGTGAGGAGCTGGATGTTTGGATGCTTAGAAATGCCTGGCTTTGCCAAGCTGCTCCCCAGAATTAATTTGGGACTCATCACCCAACGAGCCCCCAAACCAGCCACCTCCCGCACCATTTGCACATTCATCTCACGCCTGTCCAACTCCTCCCCGCACTCCCCTCCCTTTCCTCCTTGCCTTGAAGCTGAGCCCAGCTGAGCTCTGCTTTGCCACTCGGTGTTTCCCGGCCTTGGGGGGGTTGTTAATTAATGAGTCTCCCCCTCCTGCTCCTCCCGGGGCTCGTTGTGCTGAAGGTCTGGGGGGTTTGGAGCCTCTGAAGGCGGGGGATAGAAGTTGGGCAGCTTTGAACTGATGTCTTGGCTAAATCTGAGTTTATTTTGGCTTTTTTAACACAAGGTGGGTGAAGCTTCCTTATTTGGAGCAGCACGAGTGGGATTTATTCCCCTGAGGGGGGGATCTGCACTCTAAAAGTCCTGGTGGGATTGTTGGGGCTGTTCTGTGCCAGGATGATCCCTGTGGGTCCCTTCCAACTCAGGATATTCCATAATTTTCTGTTCAGGGCAGTGCTGCAGAGGGGTTAAACAAGGCTTTTCAGGGCAGGTTTTTTACGTTTCCTGACCTTGCACAAGGATTGTGTTCAATGGATTCCTTGAGGAATCCCTAGAAATGAGGGGTTTGAGGACGTGGTTGATTGTGTGGTCTGGAATTCACCTCCTGCCCCAAGGAGAGCTGTGGAACCCCTAAGAGGGTGAGTAAAGAAAGGAATGTTGTGGGTTCCCTGTGTACTCGTGTGGGATCTTGGAGCTTCCCAAACCAAGGAAGCTCTTCAACATGGTCCTTCCCACCCAAACCATTCCAGAATTCCACGTGGTGATGGGGGAATGGGCAGCAGGGAGCTGGGAATTTGGGCAGATATGGTTTGGTAGGAAAACACTGGGGGAGCCTAACGATTTCAGCCCTTCAGGGATCTAATCCCGAAAGGCTTTGGGATGAGGTTTTCAAATCCTGTCCTATAATTAAGTCAACCTACTGCTGCTGCTGTGGCTCCAAAGCTGCCTGTGCTGGGAGCAGCCCCTTGCTTGGGAGGCTGAGAGGAGAAAATAACTAGGATTAACAAAACAAACACCAGAACAGCCCAAACCCACAGTAACAACCCAAAATACAGGGTTGGTTTGCTGCTAAGCTCTGAGTGATACCAAGATAAGCCGAGGAGGGAAAACTCTGATCCAGGAAGGGCTGAGAGCAGGTTCCTGAAGGAGCCACCCCAAAATTCCAGTGCTGGGTTTGCTTTCGCCCTGGCTGTGGGTGCTAATTTGCTGATTTAATCCAGTTTGTGTTGGTTTGGCTGCTCCATTTGCTGGCAGGTTCCCCCCAGCAATGCTGGGCTTGCCATAAAGTGTTTCCTGCTGAAATTCCTTTGCCATTTAAATTCCCACCTTGCCTTGGGGGGTTCATTGCAGGGCTCATTCCTCTCCATCCCCTCATTTGCTCTCATTGTTCCCCGTGGCTGCTGGAGGAAGGCTCAAACCTGGCCTTAAACTCTTAATTTAGGCTTGGCATGCCAGACCTCAGCACAGGCTCTGGCTGTGTGGGTGGGTAACTTGTCTTTGTGCTCTCCAGAAGCTTTTGTGGAAGTTCAAATGCCTTTCCTTCCACTCCAGGTGGAAAGTCTCTGCTTTGAACTTTGGAAGTGCAGCAGTTTGGGGATCTGCAGGGCTTTGGTTTGGGGTGCAAAGTGTTTAAGTCTTTACCCAGGGCAGCTAGTGAGGCCTGGGCTGAGACCAAGCTCAGACTTGGCACAGGGGTTGCTGCTCCACAGGGATGGGACACTTTTCCCAGGGGCCCACAGATGGATGGGCTGGATGATGATGTGCCTGTTCATGTCCAGCTCCAGAGAAGTTGTTTCCAGCTTTTTCTTGAGAGGATTGGAGACCATTTGGGTGGGAAAGGCTCTGAAGGTCTCACAGCTGGGCTGCTCAGAGCTGGCCCAGGTCTTGGTGGCTTTGAGCATCTCCAAGGATGCTCCCTGAAATACGGGGTCCCTGTTGGAGCACCCTCATGCTATTGGAGCTGGGAGAATTGTCAGTCATGAAATGGTTTGGGTGGGAAGAGGCCTAATACCCACCCAGTCTGGGCTGGGTAATTCTTGGAGCAGCCCATTGGCAGCCCCAAGGCTGTGCCTTGGCAGGAAAGCTGCCTCTGGATCGAGGGTGAAGGGCTCTGGCAGAGGCTGGAAGTTTGTGTGGGGAGAGGGAAATGGGGGAGGGAAAGGGTTTTTATTCCCATCTGGAAGCAGCAAAGCAGCCCCTCCCCAGTGCCAGGGAGGTCGGGGAGCACAAGGAGGGCACCTGAGAGCAAACACTGGGAATCACTGATGAAAATAAGTTAGCAGTTATGGATATTTATCTGTATTATATACAAAGTTTTGTGCCTCATTGGGAGTTTGGCTCTGATGGCTCTTGTAAATGGGGTGAATTTACAAGTGGAAGGTTTCCTAATACAGAATTGGAGAATCACTGAGGCTGGAAAAGACCTCCAAGGTCATGGAGTCCACCCTGTGCCCGACCCCCACCTTGTCCCCCAGCCCAGAGCACTGAGTGCCATGTCCAGTCATTCCTTGGGCACCTCCAGGGGTGGAAACTCCACCACCTTCCTGGGCAGCCCCTTCTAATGCCTGACCACCAGTTCCATGAGGAAATTCCTCCTGATGTCCATCCCATGGATCCATCTCTCTGTTAATGGGTAGTTGGGACAGTGAGTCATAGAGTGATGGAATAGATCCCTAGACTTGTTTGGGTTGGAAAAGCCCTCCAAGGTCATCGAGTTCCCTGCCAAGATCACCACTAACCCGTGTCCCCAAGTGCCACATCCACAGGAATGTTAAATCCCCCCAGGAATGGGGACTCCACTGTCAGGGAGTTGGAGAGAGGGAAAAGGTCCCTCCTGAGCCTCCTTTTCTCCAGCTGAGCCCCCACAGCTGCTCCTCTGGCCCAACTCTCCAGTAACCCAAATAATTCAAATAATCCAGTGGTGCCTCCCGCACAGGGAAACTCCAAAATCCAGCTGATGATTCCTGAGAAATTCGGTTTGCAAACACCCCTCGCGGCTCCTGTCACGTCAGAAGACAGCAGAGATCTCATCTTCCTGGTGTTTGTGGTTCCAGACGATCCTCCCTCCCCTAAAATCCACTTCGCTCCTTTTCCTTCGCTATCCATGAATTAACGAGCTGGGCCCTCGACAGCTAATTAAGCTGTTTTCAATTCCCAGCGCCTCCTTAATTCATTCTCTTTGCAAGGATGCGCCACGGAGAGGCTCAGGCTGGTTTTACCAGAGGACTCCAGAGGGAAAGATGTTTCCTCGGCAAAAGCTCTTTCCATTCCATACAAACCCGGAGCGCTCCGACCCCGGGGGCCTCGGGGAGTCTGAGCTGTGCAAATAAAAGCTGCAGGAAAAGCTTTTTCCCGAGGAATACAACCCTTTTTGCGCCCTTTTGTATGCAAAGCGTTCTTGCTGTAATGGCTTTGTCTTTGTGTCTGTGGTTTAATCGCCTGGTGTTGTTTTACCCCAAAAATAACTGAAAAAAAAAAAACCAACAAAAAACCCAAACCCTTTTGTGTGGTTGGAGGTTTTTTCGTCTCCAGCTCGTTTTCTCTGGGATTTCTGCCACTTCATAGAGGAGATAACGAAGCTGGGGAGAAATAATAGTCCCCAGCTATAAAGTGGGGGTTTAATGCTGAGTTTTCATGAAAGGGAGGTTGCTGTGTCCACCCTTGGTTTGAAGGCGGCAGGGATGGGGGGGAGGGGGCTGCTGGCCTGAAATTAGGGCTGGACATCCTCAAAAGAGCTGCTAAGGCTCAAGGAAAGCCCAAGTTTGGTGTGACAAACCTCTAAATGCAGATGACAGGGCTGGAGGTGCAACCCTGTGAGGAATTCGGAGTGGAACAGAAAGCTCTTGTTGGCAAGTTCTTCTCCAGCTGAGCCTGAAGGGGATAAATCTCAGGGAAACTCGGCCTGGAGTGTTTTAGCTGAGCTGAACTTCATCCTGCTCCTAAACCCGGTGGTTAATCTGGTTTAACTGTGGCTGCTCCCAAAGGCAGTTTGTGCTGGTGGCCACCAATAATTCCGGCCGGAAATTTGGGGGGAGGTTTTCTTGGCCAAACTGGATGAGGGCTGGGCATGAAAACCCTCCTGTTACAGCTCCAAAGTGAATAAAAGAGGGGAAGGGGAATAATTCCTGACAGGGGCCGGCGGGGAGAGAGGAATTAGCGCTGGAACTGGGGGCGTGAAAAGGTGAGGAGTCACCTCGGGGCAGATCCGTGTCTGGAGGAGGAAAATGAAGTGGATTTTTGTTGGTGGAATTAAGTTGTGGGGGTTTTCTTTCTGCTTTTTCCTTCTCCGAGTCACTTCTTCGAAGACGGGAGGAATTGAGGGTAATAACAATAACTATTAACAATAACCTCTAGAAGCTATTTTTATTATTTTGTGATAAGTTGTCAATAACAAATTTTGTTGGTACATTTAAATGCCATAATATGGGCTTGCATTACTAGTGGGGGGGCTGGATAAACCGCAGATATCTGAGGGGGAAGGGCAGGGGTGACTTTTGTGCTTGCGAAATATCCTTTAGGCTGCTGACAATCTATCTCGAACCTTATGCGCATATAGACTTGATATTTCTGTCAAACGTTAAAGTTTATCTTAAACTGTTAAATGTACTGTCTTATCCTGTTTTGGTGGCTTAAGCTGCCATGGTATGTGTGTTATAAGCTTTGAATTGTACTAATAAGATATAAAAAGAGCTGTGGAAAGCATGAAGAGCATGATAACGAGACTTGAGGCATCCACGCTGACACCACCCTGGGTTGTCTTCTGTGATAACGGGACTCGCCCCGAGCATGAAACAGAATGGACCCTGATTAAGAAATTTGAAAAAAAAGGGCAAAAAGGGTATAAATAGCGAACTCAGAAATGACCCATTACGTGCCCTTTTGGTGGAGCAGGGGACTCCAGGGCCGTCCAGCGGCTGTTTTGCTCATTAATCAATTAATAAATATTATAAACTGCATATTGGCTTGGGGCAGTTGATTACAATTTTTATTATTGTTGTTAATTTTTAATTTTTATTTTATTATTTCTATTTGGATATATTCTTTTATTTCTATTATTTTCTTTATTCTTTTTATTCCCACTATATCTATTATTTTTATTCCTATTATTCTTATTAATATTATTCCTATTATTCTTGATAGTATTTTATTCTTATTATTGCAATTTTATTCCTATTATGATTCTTATTATTGTTATTATTTTATTCCTATTATAGTTATTGGTTTTATTCCTATTACGGTTATTATTTTTATTCCTATTATTATGCTATTCCTATTATTTGCTGGCCTCTATTCCAGCCTCCCCATAAAGAAAAGACATCCCTGCAAACCCTTCCCCTCTCACGAGCTGGGAACATCTTGGAGATGGGACCCTTCTTGGAGATGATCCCACCTTGGCTTTGATCATCTCATGACTTTAACAACTGCAGATGGGCGGGAGAGGAAATAAAAGCTCCTGTTCCTGGAACAGCCGGAGCAGCTCCCGAATTTCTGCCTCGGAGAAGCTTTTAATGTATTTTTCCCTCTTTTGATGGGAAAGCAGCAGGTCCTTTGGAAAAGCTCAAGGCAGCACCAGCCACAACCCCCGTGCTGGAGGAGCGTCCGGACTGAAGAGAGGACGGAAAATTTCTGCCTTTATTTGTATTTTAAAGGAAATCTCAGGGGTTCGGCCCTGGCAGGAAGAGCTGCAGCAACACAGCCCCAATTAAACATGAGTTTATAGATGTTTTCTCTGTATTGGATACTCAGGGCACGTTGGAGGCCGTGACATGGACAGTGTGGGGGATTTGGGGGCCAAAGCTGCTTCAGATTGCCAGGCAAAGCAGCTGTGAGGTTGCTCAGGAGTCGTTTTAACCGGGGGTGGAGGAGGAGCGCCAGAGCTGGCTGAGACCTGGGTTGGATAACGGTGTCCCAAAAACTTTGGGATAAATCCAAGTCTATTTTTAGCATTAGGAAGCAGCATTCCTTTAATCCCAGCACTGGCTGCTTGTGGGGTTGCTCCCCAAACACACCCACTTTGGAAACTTTCCATTATTTATACATTTTCACAAAGAAGTTAATGGTCATTTACTATAAATTACATCATTTACTTTCTTAATAGTCTGTCTTCTACTGGTCATTGATTTCTCACTTCTCGTGCTAATTACTCCATATTTTCAGCCTCTTAATTAATTTTTTCCCAGGTAAGGGAGGGTTTCAGTCCAATTCTGAATTGTCTTGGTTTCTTCTTTATCTCAAAATGTCCTGTGGGCCATAAATTCTGCATTCCTTGTGTCCAATTTCAGCAATATATTTAAATATTTACAACACATAATACAACTTATCTCTCTCCCAGGCTTTGCTCATTGAAGCACATCGAAGTTGGTTTAGCAAAACTTCAAGTTCCCAGGGATTTTGTTCCGAGCCATTGGAATCCAAATCCATTTTGCCGGGGTTGTCTCTGGGTTTTTTCCCCCTCCTCTCGGTTTTTTTTTGGGGTGTTGCTCGAGGATGGTGCCTTTCCAAGTAATTAACAGCTCGTTAAGGGGACGCGCCTCACCATGGGTCGCTGAGGTGATGTTACAGATGTGGAGGCTCCAGGCCGTGCTGCGAGGGGAATTTAGGGGCAATTTGGGCATTTAGGAGTAATTTGAAAAGGAAATTTAGGGATAATTTTGGCATCCGGGCTCTGTGCAAATACCTGCTCTTCCCTGAGCGTTTTGATGTGATGCTGCAGAGGTGGAGGGGAAGCTGGTGGGGGATGTGGAGTCCCCAGGCCTTGTTGTGACGGGAATTTAGGGATAATTATGGCATTTAGGGCTAATTTAAATGGGAAATTTAGCGATAATTTCGGCACCTGGGCTCAGTGCAAATATCTGCTCTTCCCTGAGCGCTTTGGTGTGATGCTGCAGAGGTGGAGGGGAAGCAGCACGAAGGTCTTGGGGGAATGTGGAATCTCCAGGCGTTCCTGCAAGGAAAATGTAGGGATAATTCAAGCATTTAGGGATAATTTAAATGGGAAATCTAGGGATGATTTCGGCATGCGGCCTCTGTGTAAGAGTCTGCTCCACGCGCGTGTCCCCTGAGCGCTTTGTGGGCGATGCGCAGCGACCCAGCCGGCCCCGGCTGATCCCAGCGCTGGTTCCAGCGCAGCCCCCGCTCCTTGGGCTGAGCCCAGGTGGGTTTGGGGCAGGGTTTATTCACCCTGGGTTTATTTACACCCTGCCCGGAGCGTGCCGGCCCCAAATTCCCACGGAAAATTCCTGCTTCCCGCTGCGGGACCGCGTTTGTTTTGGCTCTGCCAAACCCCACCAGTTATAAATAGTTGAGTGGTGGAACTAAATCCCGGGATTCCCTCCTTAAAAAGCGTTTCCTGAGGTTGTTTGGGGCGCTGCCAGCTTTGAACTGGGCCGGGTGTTGCCAAACCAGCGCCGGGGTTGGGCTTTGATGTTTTGCTCTTCAAACAGACGGTGCTTGGGGTGTTTCCCAAAGGGAAGCGGTGCCGACACGGTGTCCTTGGCAATCCTGGCGCTGGGAACGGGGGGACCTGCAGGTGAGTTTGCATCTCCCACTTGGATTCTTTTCGGGTAGTGACGAGTCCAGGAAACGCCGTCGCGTCTTGGGTTGGATGGTTGGTTGGAAGAAAAATGGCTTTAAAGTACAAATTTTCTGCTCTGGAGGGGAGAAAAAAGGTAAAATAAACTTTCTCTGGGGCGGGGGGGTTAAGTGCGGTTTTACATCTCGATGGTGCAAAAGTTGGAGGAGAAAATGCTGTGCTGGCACGGCGGTGGCAAAGAGCACCTCGATGGCACCCGGGAGTGCCCAGGCTGTGCCCCCTCCTCTCCCTGCCCGAGGAAGGGCTGGATTAGATAAATGGATCAGGAGCTGCTCCCCCGACTGTCAGGATGGATAAAGCACCCGAAGGCGAGAGATGGAAAAGACCTTAATTATTCCCGTGGGTTTGGAACGTGGAAAGGCTCCAGGGATGGGGGAGGATGGAAGGGGAGGTGGAAGCAGCAGGAGGAGGGAGCCGGGCGGGGTTGGGATGGATTTGCAGCAAACATGCCATTGGGTTTGGGGTTTTTCCCTTAAATTTGGGGGTTTCCCAAATTTAACAGCCGCTGGTTTGGCTGTAAGGGAGCCTTTTGTGTGATGAGTTCAAGCTGGAGAAGGCACATTTAGGGCAAAATATCCTTGTAGGAGAAAACAACCGCTGGGTAACTTGATCCAGCACCAGGTCAGGGTTGAGCAGAGAGCAGGGAATCAATTCCAGTCCTTGTTTTAATTTTGGGAAAGAAGGTTTTGCCGGGGCAGAGCTCGGAGCTGTGTTTTATCCAGCAGGGTTTGATTAGTGCTGACAGAGATGACTTGCAGCTCTAATTAATCTTAATAGCTGGATTCTCATCCAGCTGGTCATTAATGCCAATTAATACTTGCCCTGGTACTTCCCCACAGATCAGTCTCTGATTTAATACAGATTAAATCTGGGATTCAACACTCAACAGCAATTTTCTACCTAGGACTCATTTTTCTCCTTCTTGGGGATTTCATCTCTGACAACTTGACTAAACACATGTTTGGAGTGTTTATCCAGAGGCTTATCAGGGTTTGATGTGTCTTGGCTTGTGCAAAAACTATGGATTTATAAAACCTTCGGTGCTGTCATTGCTGGAAAGCCCCAGCAGAGGCTCCAGGCACCAGTGCTGTCAATCTCTACTGGTTTGCACTGGGAAAAGCTGACTCATTTTGGGTTTATCCTCCTGCCCCAGCCAGTAAAAATGTTTTTAAAGCTCTGCCTGCAGATTTAGTCTCTGTTTTAACAACTGTGTGAGGTCTGGACTTGCTTTGGCCAAGGGCTGGTCGTGTGGGGTGCAGAGCTGGGAGGCTCCTCCTAAAGCAGCTGGTGCAGGTTTGAGGTGTCAGAGGGGGAAAAAGCCTCGAAGAAACAAAGCTGAGCTTAACATCTGAGACTGAAATTCACCTCTGGGTGATGTCTGAGCGTTAAACCGAGATTAAGGTGGTGCCAGCTCTTGGAGTCCTGGCTCCAGAGCCTTCCTGTGTGGAAGTGGGAGGGTTTGAAGGGTTTGGAGGCGGCAGGATTGTTGGGGGTGGGATAAATAATGCCCTCCTTGGCCTGATTCCAGGTGTTATTCCCTGGCACAGGCTCTCCCACCCATAAGGGGACTGAGATCTTCTCCCACTCCATGTACAGTCAGCAGAAGGAACTGGGGCCTTTCCAGCTGCTTCCAAGCTGCAGCTCTTCAATGAAATTCATTTATTCTGCATCAAAACTGGTTTTAAAATAGCCAACTGCTGTAGTCTGACTGCCTTTTCCCCCTGGAGCTGGGGCAGGAGCAAGGGGGCAGGAAGGGGATGCTGAAGGGACTATTTTTAGCTGTAAACTCAGTCTAAATTTGCTCCAGCTTGGCCTGGAAATATCTCGTGGCATGACTGACTCTTAAGGAAGAAGCAAAGGAGGGATTAAAATGGTTTTGTACATTTACTGTGGGGAAATTGGGGTTGGCTGGTGGGCACCTGTGGCTCCGGGTGCTTTGTGGCCTCCTGAGGATGGCACAGCCAAGGTGACCCAGGGGAGCCAGCTGATGGAATCTGTCTGGATTTTTGATCCTGCCTCTCCCAGGATCCTTCTGGACGAAACATCCAGCCCACAGCTGGGTAAACACACCAGGTGGTGGGGAGGAACTGGCACAGGGTGGCAGTGACTGGGTGGCATCAGACAGGTCACTGGTGGGTTCCACAGGGCTCCATCCTCATCCCGGTGCTCTCCAACATCTCCAGCAATGACTTGGATGCAGGACTGGAAGGGACACTGGGCAAGTTTGATCCCAAACTGGGAGGAGCAGCTGAGTCCCTCCAGGGCAGGGAGGCCCAACAGGAAGACCTGGACAGGTCAGAGGGCTGGGAACCACCAAACATATCCCAGCATGTGCTGAATTGGAGGGACCCCCAAAGATCAGCGAGTCCAACCCTGAGCCCTGCACAGGACCATCCCCAAAATCCCACCCTGTGCCCCAGAGGATCATCCCAACACTCCTGGAGCTCTGGCAGCCTTGGGGCTGTGCCCATTGCCCTGGGCAGCCTGGGCAGTGCCCACCCCCCTCCGGGGGAAGGACCTTTCCCTGAGATCCACCCTAAGCCTGCCTTGACACAACTCCAGCCCTTCCCTGGGTGCTGTCCCTGCTCACACAGAGCAGAGATCAGAGCCAGGAGCTGTTGAGGAATTGGAGCCAGGGGCTCAAAACTGAGGGGTTTTATTGCCTATTTAAGTGCCTGGGAGGCTTTTGGGTAGCGGGAGGGATAAAAACAGTCCTTAAGTGTTATTACAGGGATATAAATGGATTTATCCAAGATTTTGGCCCAGGGGCTGCTCATCATCTCCATGGGACTGCCCTGAGACCCCACAGAGCAAACCCAGCCCTGGGTGAGCACAAGACCCTCCCCTGGGCAAATCCCGGGCTCTGCCTGACCCAACCTCCTGTCCCAGCACCTGTTTGGTGCTTCCCAAGAGGGAAAAGGCCAATATCCATGGGTTTGAGGGGCCTGGGAAGCAAGGACAAGCTTCTCTGGGTGTTCTCAGTTCCTCCTGGAGCTTCTTGTTCTCTCTCTGCCATCAGAGCTGTCTCTGGGCATCAAATCCTGGTGCTGAGCTGGGCATCAGTGACGAGTGACCTGATCCCAGGTCTTCTCAGGAGGGTGCTTTTCAGATCCCTCATTCCTGGAAGGCCTGGGAATGGGATCGGGATTGTACCAGGCCAGGGAAGGGGATTGAGATTGGCCCCCCTGATCTGAGCAAAGCTGTTTTATCATCAGACTGGAATGATTGGGAAAACCAGGAGCTGTGGAGGAACTGGAGCCAAAATTGAAGGGTTTTGTTGCTTTAGAGGGTTTGGAGTTGGTTTTATGATAGAGTTTGTTAGTCTAGGCTTAGTCATGTGCTGGTAGGAAGGAGCTTGGAATGATCCTGTATTTCTCCTTCCAGGAATTTTCTCTTTAGCAGTTGAACCCTTCATGGAGCACCTGAGTTGCCAAATATCTCCCCAGTATCTGCTGGGATTTGCTGCAGGAAGATGTAACTTCCTGACGTCACCCAGTGACGGTGCCATCCATCCTGCAGCAGGGTTTGAGCTGGAAAATGCCGAGCAAATCCCACAGGGAACGTTTGGGGATGGAATTACAGCTGCTGGATGGCTGTGGCTCCCGTCCTGGGTGAGCCAGAACCAGCTTGGGGACTTCTTGGGTTTAAAAAAGCAAATTTGCACAATTAAAGGGGGGAAAAAAAGCCCCAATGAACAAGGAAAAGACATGCTTGGGATAATCTGGGGATAATGAAACCTAGGAAGATTGGTTTTCCCTGAAGCTACTGGATAATTTCTGGATAATTTGGTCTATTTGATGAGGGATTTCATGAAATCCCCAAAGCAGAGACTCAATCTGAAGCCCAGGAGGGAGAATTTGGAATATCAGGAAAATCACAGCATATCCATCCCCATTTCCCAAGTGGAGACTTGGATCTGGATCTCACACAGCTCTTGGGGGTGAGGTTTCTGTTATTTTTAATTTCAGTTATATTTAGGTTTTAGCAATTTTTAGATTTTATTTGAGGTTTTATTTTCAACCTTGGGACCCTGTGGAATGAGGTTTTTATTTGCTGTGAGTTAATTAATGAGGATTTGTAATGGGGAAAACTGCAGTGACTCCGTGCTTGGGGAATTCTTTGGGGCTCTGAGTTTCCCCCAGTTGGAGGGAGCAAGTCTGCACAGCAAATGGAATCAAATCCTGAGTTTTATCAGCTATTAAATGATTTTTAAAAAGCCAGGGGAAGGCAAAGATGCCACTGATGAGCTACAACTTCACCTTCATTTTCAAGCACAACTTCTGTGCTGCCAAAGCCCAATTTTGGGGGCCACAAGCCCAGCAGTGTCTGTGGCCTTTGGCACTTCCAGCCCAAATTGGAAGGGATATTTGGCTCTAAGCAGGGGCTCTCAGGTGTCCCACCAGGTGAGTGTGGTGGGCTTTCTAAGCTGAGCTCTGTGTGTTTCCATCCAGCTCCACAGCACTGAGCAAGTCACCAAAATAGTGAAAAATGGAGGAAAAAAGAAGTGTCCCCAGGGAATGAGGCCTTTGGGAGCTGCCAGGAAGGAGGAGGAAGCTCTGGGAACATCCAAGCCTTGCAAAGACCAACGAAGGCAATGCTGTCCTACCTCCCTCATCCAACTGCAGGAGGTGGAAGGTTGATGCTTCCCAGGGGGATAATGGGCTTGTGGAGAACCCCCGTGTCCCAGGCTCTCCAAAGGGATGGATCCTGACCCAGGGAGATGCTGGAGAGGGATTGAACCGCAGGAATCCCTTTGCTCCACATCCCTTTCCCCACTGCTGTGCTGCCAGCCCTTCCCTTCGCCTTCCCCTTTCCTTTTCCCTTTCCCAGCCCAGGTCTTCCCTCCCCAAGCCCTTCCCTGCCTGGCTCCCCATCCTCCTCCTCCTCCTCCTCCTCCTCCCC
>WBMV01004468.1:49335-70474 GCA_013396655.1 Campylorhamphus procurvoides
AATCAGAAAATTGCACTTTAATGCTCCGGTTTTATTCCTGCTCATCTCCCAGCGCTGCCTGTTCATTATCCGAGCTCCTTGGAGCGATTCCTCCTCCCGCTGCTCCCTTCGTTCCTCGGAGCAGACCCTGCTGCGCCACCATTTGCAGGGGGAAAATCAATGTTTGCCACTTCAATCGCTGCCTGGTGGGTTCCAGGCACCCCCTAAATCTGCTCTGTCGCTGCTCTCCACAGCTGGCTGGGGGAGAAAATCCAGGGGAAGGTCCAGGAGCTGAGAGAAGGGCCAGGAGGGATCCCTCATGGATCACCATCACAGGCAAAATAGACTTGAACTGGGGATACGAATTGAATTTATTACCAACAGAATCAGAGCAGGAGGATGAGAAGTAAAATAAGACTTCAAAAAACACCTTCCCCCCACCCCTCCCTCCTTCCCAGCTCTGCCTCCTCCCTCCAGAGATGGCAGTGGGGGTCACACTCAGCTCATCCCAGGCTGGTCCTGCTGCTGCTCGGGGAGAGAGGTCTGAGTCCTTCCCCTGCCCCAGGGTGGGGTCCCTTCCACAGCAGACACTTCTCCAGGAGCTTTTCTAATGGGAATCCATCCCATGGGTGACAGTTCTCCAGGAACTGCTGCAGTGTGGGTCACTTCTCCATGGGGCTAGTCTCTCAGGATCTGCTCCAAGGTGAGTCCCTTTTCCATGGGGTGAGTCCTTCAGGAACTGCTGCAATGTGGGTCACCCTTCCATGGCTTCCCACTGCCAGAGGGCAGGGATAGGTGGGATATTGGGAAGGAATTCTTTCCTGGGAGGGTGGGGAGGGGCTGGGATGGAATTCCCAGAGAAGCTGTGGCTGCCCCTGGAAGTGCTCAAGGCCAGGGTGGAACAACCTGGGTTGGTGGAAGGTGTCCCTGCCCATAATAGGGGGTGGCACTGGATGGGCTTTTAGTCCCTCCAACCCATTCCAGGATCTAAAGGAGCTTTGGGGCTGTTTTCTGACCCAGCCCTGGTGCAGCTGAGGGACCTGGGGCTGCCCAGCTCGGGGCTGGAGCTTTGCCTGGATGAGGACCAGGCAGAGATGCAGCTTAAAAAATCACTGCCTGGAACTCTGCAGGCCCCAGACCCAGGTTTTTGGATCATAAATCCTATCCCAAAGCCCCCTGAAGGCCCTTTCCCCCTCTGTCTACTTGCACAGGGCTCTGGTGTCTGTCGTGGGACTCCTCCTTACCCCAAAACACCAACAGATCCTATTTAATCTCATCTTTTTGCTTCTGGGTGGCAACATTTCATCTCTAAATGTAATCCCAGTGAAGCTGAGGACCAGTGGTTTCCAACCAGTATTCCAGGGAATCCCCCCGGGGGAAGAAGCAGCACCTTTGCTGCTGGGTGCACTCTGAGCCCACTGGGCTCCTCCAGAGGCTCTGGAATGCTCTCCTGCAGCCTCAGCCTTTGGGTGCACTGAGTCAGTCCAGGACACTTCCCACCTGTGGGATGGGATTGAATCGCCAGCCCCTGGGAATTGGAGGCTGGAAAATCCCAGCAGGAGCAGCTCCAGCCCCCGGAGTGGCCGCAGAGCCCCCAATTTTGGCCGTTGTTGCCGAATCCGGTGGTTTGAAGGTCCATGTTGGAACAGGAGCTGAGTCACCCCTGCCTGGTTAATCATTGTCGGGGCTGACCTGCCGGGATGGGCGTCCTGTTAATAATTAACCCCCTAATTAAGGGTTTGATGAACCCCACAGCCACCCCCAGCTCCTGCAGCGCCTCCAGAGTGCGGGGAAAACATTTGGGAATTAATCCTGCTATTCCCATCTCTCTTCCTGCTCCCTCTGTATCCACACCATCAATGCGGAGCCATGGGAATAAAGTTTAAATTTGGGATTTATTCCACTTGGAATTAAGTTTTTTTTAGAGCTCTGCCTGCCCCTCCCTCGTGTCCAGCGGGGCTTGTCCATTATTCGTCCATTATGGAAAAATAAATGGATATTTAAGGTCGGTTCCTGCCGACTCATCTCTCTGCATCCAAGGGAAAAAACATCCGGAAGAGCTCTGCTGCTTCATCATCCCTTTTGCAGAAAGGAAAGCAGGGAATTCAATTTTATTTCCTTAGGGAAAAAAAGAAAACAAAACAACCAATAAAATTTAAGTATCTCTGGGCTCCTGGTGAAGGGAATTTTGTCGCAGAGTGGTTTGGGATGTGAAGGACCTTAAACATCATCGAGTACAACTCCCTGCCATGGGCTTGCCGAGCTTGGAGTTATTAAAAAATTCAAAAGGAGGTATTTTTAAGGGGAATAAAATCACTTTGGTCACTCATGTGGGAATGCAGAGTCCCTGCATCAGCGGCTCTCCCGCCCCCAGGGGCGAGTGACGGCAAAAATCAGCTCGTGGAAAGCAAATCTCTCCTTTCCTGAGCATTGAAAGGGTCTGGCAAAAGCACTTGGAGAGTTTGGTTGCCCCTCCCATCCCTGCAGGCCCAGCTGGGTTTGGGGGAAGGAACTGGATGGCAGGATTAGCCCCTGGTGGAAGGTTGGGTGTTAAATGTGGCGAAATGGTGGGAAATGGCCTGATTTATCCTGTTGGGGATTTGGGGCTTTTTGGGGTTCAGGGAGAAGGGGAAGGAGCCTGAAATCCCAAAGTTATGCAGTGAATAATTCCCTTAAATGTGGCTTCAGATGAAGGTGGGAATTGAGTTTTTCCTGTGCTTCAATTTGCTTTAAATGTGCTGCCTCAGACCCTCCCCCAGCTTTGTCAGGAAATCACTTTCTCTCCATTCTTCTTTTGCACATTGAGTTGAATTCTGAATTAAGAAGTTACTAAGAATTCATCTGACCACACCAGTGCACAAACTGGGGGAAATACTGGAAATTCTCCTGTTGGAAAAACAAGAGAAAAGCCATGTGGGCAAGTGGGTTTTTTTATGAATTTGTTGTTTAATTGACTGTTCTCCTGGTTCATCCTTCAAAAAGGGAAGAAGGGGTGGAGGAGACACATCTCACATTCCCCCAGATGTGTTTTTCTCAGTGCTGGATGGTGGGATTTCTTCCTCCAGGGTGACAGGAACTGCTCCCTGCTGGTGATGTTTTCCTCCTTTGCCTTGAAACTGCTGCTCCAAACCAGCTCCAACACCCCAAAAGTTCATTTTTGAGAACCAGCTCCAACAGATTCCAAGCTCTTTTTGGGGCAGCTTTAAGAAACAGGCAGAAATTTGGCTTCTGGCCTTGCCTATTGAGCCTGATCAGAGTCAGTTTAGTTCAGCCATGGCCTGAAATGTCATTTTTGGCCATTTCACCTCCTGATGTGTAACATCCTCAGTGTTTGGGCTCTGCTGGCCTTTGATGATTGGAAAACTCCCACCCTTTCAACTTACATAATGAAAGGAGAGGGATAGGAGCTCTGCTGCGATGAGGAAATCCCAGAATGGTTTGGGTTGGGAGGGACCCTAAAGGTCATCTCATTCCACCCCTGCCATGGGCAGGGACACCTCCCACTATCCCAGGTTGCTCCAACCTGTCCTTGGACACTCCCAGGGATCCAGGGGCAGCCACAGCTTCTCTGGGAATTCCATCCCAGCCCCTCCCCAGCCTCCCAGGGGAGAATCCTTTCCCCATACCCCACCTAACCCAGCTTTCTTCACCCCAAAGTCATTCCCTCTTGTCCCATCACTCCATGCTGTTTTCCAAAGTCCCTTTCCAACCTCCCTCCAGGCCTCCTGGAGGCACTGGAAGGGCTCCCAGGCCCTTGGGGACAGCCCTGAGTCGCTGCCACTTCTCTGGACCTTGGTTTAAGTTCTCCATTTGACCCCCTGGGGAGAAGCAGCAACTTCCCATCAGGAACTGGGGTGTTCAAACATTTCCCAGACCACAAACCACACCACAGATGAGGCTCCTTTTTCTTCCCATCTCTGCAGAAGCAAAGGAGTCCCCTTGTCTGGGGGTCCCCTTATCTGGATCCTCCCCTTGGTTGGAGGTCCCATTGTTTGGATGCTTCCCTTCTCTGGGGGTCCTTTGTCCTGGGGGTCCCTTTGTCTGAGGGGTCTCCCCTTGGCTGAGGGGCCCCAGGTCTGGGAGGTCTCTTGTTTGGGGGTCCCCTTGTCTGGATGTTCCCCTTGACCGGGTGTTCCTCTTGGCTGGGGGTCCCATTTGTTTGGGTACTTCCCTTGGCTGGGGGATCCCCTTGTTTGGGGCTCCCCTTGTTTGGGGGGATCTCCTTTTTGGGATATTCCCCTTGTCCAGGGGCTCCCCTTGTTTGGGGGTCCCCTTGTCTGGATACTCCAGTTACCTGGATACTTCCCTTCTCTGGATCCTTCTCTTGTCCAGGGGCTCCCTCATCCCAGGGCTCCCTCTGTCTGGATGTTCCCCTTTGCCAGGAGCTCTTTTGTCTGGATCCTCCCCTTATCCAGGGTCCCCCTTGTCCAGGGGCTCCCCTTTTCTGGGTGCTCCCCTTGTCTGGGGGTTTCCTTGTCTGGATATTCCCCTTTTCCAGGGGTCCCCTTTGTCCAGGGACCTTTTCCACCACCACAGACCAACTGCAGACACAACTTTTCCCCGCCCCTCTTTTTGCCCTATTTGTTAATCATCCCTTTGTTCCCCCGTGGCCCATTTTACTCTCTCTGGCATATTTTACTTCCTCCAGTCCATTTTACTCTCTCTAGCCCATTTTACACCCTCTAGTCCATTTCCCCCTCCCTAATCCTGTGGTTTTCCAGCCCCACAAGCCCTCCCAGGACCCTGCTGCTCTCCCAGTGCTATTTTACCCCCCACCCCTTTCCCTACAAACCAAACCTGCCTCTCCTCCTCCCTCCTGCCCAGGTGTTGCCGGAAGGTGCTGCACCCTCAGCAAGGCTCCCCAGGCGGCTCCACAATCCCCTCAATCCTGCACTCCCAGTGGGGAATTTCCCCCCGGTTTTCCCAGATTTTGGGGCTCCCACCCCACTCTTCGCTGCTGCAGAATCGCTGCGGGATTTCCACTCCCCTTCCCCGCACGGGCCAGGGCAGGACCGCAACCCGTTCCGTGTCCAGACTGTGCCGGGGATCCGCCAGTTTCTGGGATAACCATGGGCTAAATAAACCCTGCTCAGGCTGGGCTGTGCCGAGGGCAGGAAAGCCGAGCCCGATCTCAGCAAAGGGTTAAGGCGGCCGCCCGAGCGCTCCTTCCCCCTGAGCGAGCTCCGCTCCTGCCAGGCGGAAACTGAGCGAGCGCTCCGAGTCCCAGCCCTGTTTCTGGGCATGATTCCCTACCTGGAAGCAGCTCCAAGGATGGCCCGAGACTCCCGGTGCCGGAATTCCCACCTCTATTACTACGGCATCAAGTTCGCCCTGTCCACCTACTCCACCCTCTTCTCGGTAGGTGCTCCCGTTCCCTTCCTAAAATCCCCCCCATAGATTGGATTTGGCTTTTCAGGGTCCGAATTTCCCCCCCATAAGTTGGATTTGGCTTTTCAAAGTGCAGATCTCCCTTTCCAAAGCATCAGTCCCGGTGCAGCGAGGCCCCCCGTGCTCGGAGCTGGCTGGGTACAAAACGGGCAATTTTGGGTGAAAATGTGGGGGGTTGGTGCATTTAAAAGCTCATCCCTGGGATTTGCCTTCCCCGGGACTGCTCCTGGAAATCTCTGGGGCAGCGAGTCACGTTTTGAGGCATTTGGAGCATAAAAAACAAGGAAATTGAGTGTTTTCACCCCATGGCGTGGACAGACCTCCCCCCAACCCCCGCCTGTCTCAGGCATCAAACGGAGGGGGGGGTTATCCACTTTTATAATTTTAAAAATTAAAAATAAAGCTGATTTTAAGCAGTTTCAAATCACTGAACTATGGTCAGGACTTCCCTGCACCTGGGAAGTGCAAACACACAGAGCAGGGGAAGGGGGAGAGAAATCCCACAGCCCTTTGGGGTCTCTTGTTCATACAGATGATATAGTTATTTTTGGGGCCTTATTTTTACATAATCCTGGCTATATTTACAAATATTTCCTCCTCAGGGTTAAATAAGCCTCGTGCCTGTGCTGGGTGTGTGTTTAACCCCAGAAATACCTGTGCAGGTGCCCAGGGAGGGTGTGGGGACAAGCGGGGCTTGAAAATGCCTTTTATTTCCGTAATTATTTATTTTTGTGATGATTTCTCTCCTGGGGAGGGCAGGGCTCGCCCCCACTCCCTGGGGATGGTCCCACTGCCCTCAAAAATCTGCGCCCAGCCAGGGCATGACCAAAAATAACTGAAAAAGGGGTTTTTTTTGAGAACATCTTCCTGATTTCCTCGTGGCTGGTGGGTGGGAAGGTCCCCAAGGGGTGAGGAGATCTGAGATCTCCCTGAAATTCCCACTGCACCCCCCAAACCCCAAAATCCAGATTCCTGCCCCCATTTCTGGGGGAATATTTGACAGCAATAGTTTTGGCTGCAAACTTGCATGGGGAACCCCGAGGTTTTGGGGTCTCCCAAGAGCTGAGTCCTGCTGGGTTTGAGGTTCTCCAGATGGTTTTGAGCAGCTGGAAGGGTTGGGAGGAGGCTCTGGAGTTTAATCCTCATTAATCTGCACCTGGAGCTGGGGCTGTGCTTTGGAAACACGGATTAACAACAGCATAATTTCATTTCCAAATGCTTATAATTTTGGGGCAAATCCACCAGCAAGAAGAGACTCATCATTTCCTAAAGAATGGAAAACAGCAGGAAAAAAAGCATTGGAATTGTTTCCCCTCCCGGGCTGCCTCCAGCCCTGGGATGGCCCTTCCACAGGGATCCTGCTCCAGCAAATCCACAGGGATTGTGCAGCCCCAGGGAGCGTTTCAGCCTGACCTATTTCTGCCCTCTTTTATTTGTTCAACTTGGCACCACCAAATTATTTCCCTGGAGCTGCCCGAGCCCTCAAAGCCTGGCTTGTCCCTGGAAAAATGAACTCCAGAAAAAAGGGTCAGGGAGGAACTGGCGTTTCCTGAAGGCTTTGAAAGTTCCGGAGTGAAATTTAGGTGGAGAAACACTGGAGTTGGTTCACCACGAAGGGCTGAGGAGGTTTAGAGGTTCCAGCCTGAAAAAACATGGATTTAGTGCCCCCAGATTCTTTCCAGTGCTTTTCCAGCTGGAAAAATCCCTGAAGGCTGAGCCAGAGAGTGGCTTTAAACCAGACTTGGAGCAAAGGGCACAGAGGTTTGGGCACCTTGGGCTGGTTTTAATCAGTGGAGCAAACACTTGGAATTTTGATTCCAAAGAGAAACTCTCCTTTCCTTTTCTTCCTTCTCCCATCAAATTGGAAAAGGGTATTTTAATTGACCCTCAAAAAGGCCTGTTTATAACATTTCTATGCAGTTCGGCTTTAGATGATGCACTTAATCATTGTGTTATTAATCCAAAGGTTCTCCTTCCAATGACTAAAACCATCCAGCCCTTTCTAGATCCCATTTTCTGAGGCACTTTGGGGGGAATCCACCAGCCAGAAGAGACTCATCATTTCCCAAAGCCTCAAAAATAGGAAAGGAAATACTGAAAAGGCATTTTGAATCCTTCTGAGGAGCAGCAGCAGCACCCTGGGAGCTGATTTGGAGCTTTCCAAAGCTGGGCAGAGCCGGCTCTGCTGGGAGATGAGGCTTTGGCACTGAAATTCGGCCCTTTATTTTGCACTTCTGGTCATCCTGGCTGGAGACTGAAGGGATGCCCCGCTCGCTGAGCTCCTCCTGGGGCTCTGCTCTGACTCACATCATGTGTGGGCTCAGGCGTCGTGACTTTGGGTGTTGTGAGTGAGGAGGAATCCCTGACTCATCCAGGCAATGCCATTCCCTCTGGAAAAAGCCACTTGTGGTGGTTGGCCCTTGGCAGGGGTTGAGGTTGGGCTGCTTTGGCCCCCCCTGGGTTTATGGTGGAGTTTGTTCTGGGGGAGGGTCCATTCTGTCACTTGAGGCTTTTGGGGACAAGGGGGACGTGGCACCTTGTGGAGCTTTAGTGGGCAGTGGCTTCAAGTTCTGGGGCTGGAGCAGCAGGAGGGGCTGAGGGGCTGGGGGGGCTCAGGAGGGACCTTCCCCTCTCTCTAACCCCCTGACAGGAGGGAGGAGCTGGGGGGCTTTGGGCTCTGCTCCCAGGGGACAGGGACAGGAGGAGAGGGAATGGCCTCAGGCTGGGACAGGGCAGGGGCACGTTGGATATTGGGGAAAATTCCTCCATGGAAAGGGTTGTCCAGCTGGCACAGGGGTGGAGTCCCCATCCCTGGGGGGATTTAACATCCTTGTGGATGTGGCACAGGGTAGTGGTGACCCTGGAGGGCTTTTCCAACCCAAACAAGTTTAGGGATCTGTTCCATCACTCTATGACTCACTGTCCCAACCTCCCGTGAACAGAGAGATGGATCCATGGGATGGACATCAGGAGGAATTTCCTCATGGAACTGGTGGTCAGGCACTGGAAGTGCCCAGGGAGGTTTGGAGTTTCCACCACTGGAGGTGTCCAAGCAACAACTGGATGTGGCACTGAGAGCTCTGGCCTGGCTGAGATGGTGGAGATCAAACCAAGGCTGGACTTGATGATCTTGGAGGTCTTTTCCAACCTCAGTGGCTCTGTGGTCCTGAGATTTTTAGCACAGGATAGGACTGTGCACATCCCTTGTAGCATCGAGTGGTGCTTCTGTGCCAGAGCCAGGTGATAAAAGGATGGAGGAGCAGAAACAAACACCAGAGGGGCTCCAGGAGAGCTTCCCAAACTCCCTGGCTCAACTCTGGCTTAGCTGGGAGCTCAGCCCACCCCCCTGGCACCCCAGACCCTGCCAGCAGCAGCACAGCTGGGGCTTGCATTCTTTTTCACTCATTAATCGCCTTTCCATCCCACTTCCAGGTCTCTAAATGACTCTGCCCCCAGTGGGACAGGGCTTTCCCCCAGCAATTCCCACTTTCAGCATTTCCAGGTCCCCAGCTCCTCACCCAGCTCTTCCCTTGCTGTCAGAGAGGAAAACCAGCCTCTGTTATCCTGCCAAGAGACATTTGGGAAAGGGCTGTAAAGGAGCTCCAGCAGCTCCTCAGCACGCAGGGAAAAGCTCTCCTTAAATTGTCAGCGCTGTAACAACCCCCGAGCGCTGAAATTCCCTGTTTTCTGAGCTGGTTTTGCTTCTTGGTGTCAGAGGGGGCTGCACAAAGCGCCTCATCCCAGTGCCAAGCAGGTCCCTTGGGAAAGCGTTCAGCTGCGGGTTTGGAGGCTGGAAAATCCTTCCTGTGGGGAAGGGACGGTCACAGCAAGCTGGGAAATCCGAGTTTGGCATTTGAGATGTCCAGGAGGGCGAGGGGGAGGGAGGAGGGCCGGAGGGGAGCTTGGACATCCATCTCCATCCCCTCCATGCCCACCCGACTGCTCCCAGCTCCAGAGGCACTAAAATCACACCGGGCTGGAATTAAACCCGAGTTTAGGACCCGCTCCGTGGGGTTTCAGCCCCACCTTGGCTCTCCCCGTGGTGCTGGGGGGTCGATGCCATGGGCACATCTTCAGGATGGCTTTTTTCCTAAGTAAAATCCATTACAAAGATGGGAACGGGCCACTTAGAAAATCAATGAAATGAACTAATTAGAAGAATTAAAGCAAACATGACAAATTCTGAGCAGGGTGTAAATCCAAGTAGGAGTTTTATTTGTGGGAGCTCTAAATTAGTCCTAATTCTGAACAAGAGCAGAAGGAAAACTCATCAAAGGGAACAGCCAAGAAGTGATGGCTTTAAAATCAATTTAATTTCGGCACCAGGTAAAAAAGAATGTTTTAATTAGCAGAATGTATGGCAGTTTGCCAGCAGTCCACGTGGAAAGGACATGGATAGTAATAAATAGAAGCAATCCCGTGTTTTATCACCCATAGTCCAGATGCTCCGGTAATTCCGAATGTGATCCCGCGGTGGTTGTAATGGAGAAATGTGATAATCCTTCTCTCCTTAGAGGGAAAATGCAGATTTCCTTTTCCCCTGGGAGCATTTGCAATTCCCAGCTCTCTCTCCCGGCATTCCCACCCCGTTTAGGTGATCCCCGAGCAATTAACTCATAATTACCGAGGATTCAGCAGCGAACTCCGTTATGCCAGCGAGTGTAAAGGGTTGTGGTGCCAGGACTCCAAAATATCCCTGCTGCTGGAATTGCCGGGAAACCCAGCCCGCTGAGAACGCCAGGGATGGACCCCGGGACTCCCAGGCTGGGCAAGGAGGGGGAGCCTTTTCCATGCTCCGCTCCTGCCAAGGAGGGCTGGGATGAGCCGGGTTTGGGGGAAATAAAGGATTATTCCCCTTGCAGCCCCACAGGTCCTGGCAAATCCTTTGATGATGCTGGTTTCCTCCAAATCCAGCTCTTTTTTTCACAGAAAAGCTGCTCTTTCTCTCCGGTTGGGATTTCTCGAAATCCTTTTGCTGCTTATCCTGCAACATCATTCCCTGCTCAGCCTCCCCAAACTCGCTGTGTTTTGCCTTCCTTTGCAATCTGCCTTCCTGGGAGACATTCCAGGGTATCCAGCCCCTGCCTCGAGGTGGGAGTTGCTTTGCAAGATCCTTATTTTTTTTGGGCCTAAAGCTGCTTTAAGTGTTTTGGTTTTTAACTGGGGGGTGGGTTTATTTGGCCGGGGACAGGGGGGGGGGGGGATGTAGAGATGGGCTGGGGCCCCTCCAGGTTAAAGGTTAAGAGAGGAAATTTAGGGATGCCCCATCCCTGGGAGTGTCCAAGGCCAGGTTGGAGCAAGCTGGGATAGTGGGAGGTGTCCCTGCCCATGGCAGGGGGCGGCACTGGGTGGGTATCATGGTCTTTTCCAACCCAAACCATTCTGGGATTCCATGAAAGCTGAGAAATTCCGGTGGATCTGCTCAATATCTGCGTGGGAATGTTGAGGGGTGTCCCCTCCATCAGGAAGGGTGTTGGCCCTTCCAAAGGACTGTTGGCACGAAGGAGCAGCCCCTCTGCAGCAGCCTCTTGCATTCCCGGTCCTTTAAATTCCCCAAGGATGCTTTCCAGCCCTGGAACAGCTGGATTTAAGCCATGCACAATGAAAACCCTCCCCAGCTCCGTCCTCCCCCCTTCCCGGGGTTGCTCTGTGCCCTTTCCACGATCTCTTCCCTCCCTCTGATCACTGATGGATTAATTAAAGCAGGGAAAGTGGTTCTGATTGGCACGTGGGGGGATATTTGGGATTAATGGGGGATGCGTGGTGCGTGTTAATGGATACCCCCCACCTCCAGAGCCAAATGTACTTCCTGGGACACCGTAAAAGGGATAAACACGGAATCAAACCTAATCCCAACACACCAACCCGAGGCTTAAAATAGAGTCTAAAGATGAAACCGTGATTAAAAAGCCTGTTACCATTAATGGGGCTTGTCTGTTTAGTTTCTGCCTCTTTAGTTTCAAACAGCTGAAGTGTCTGTAAAGTATCATGAGTCTAAATGTCATTTTTGGAGAGATTTCTGTCCCTTTATGGCTGAGATGGAGCCTGGAAGCAAACAATGATTGCTAGACATGAAATAGCTCCAAAAACACCCCCGAAACAGCAGCCAGGCAGAGGGAAGAAAAAGATCAATTCCCGCGAAAAAGCAGGGATTGTAGGTGAAAATTAAGGATTGAATTGTTGGTGTGAAATAGGAAAATCATTAGGAGCTGCGAAGCCTCTTGGAAAGGTGAAAGTGATGGAAAAGGAGCAGGGAAATGAGGGGTTTCTCCCCTTTGGAGGTGCAGGTTTTTGTCGGCAGCCGTGGGTTCCCCCCAGGATTCTCCCGCTGTGATTTGGGGCTGGAAAAGGAGTCCGGAAAAGGCTCTGGAAGCTCCGCGGTTTCCTCTCTGCCCTTCGGAGGGGTCGGCTCGGCCAAACCCTCGGCGTGACGCGCTGGCTTTGATGCTCAGGGATGAAGAGATGCAAAAACCCCTTCTTAAACCCGGCTTTATCCCGGCTTGCTTTGTCACTGGAGCTGTGGCACTGGAGGGGCAGGGAGGCTGCCAGAAATAATTCATCATGGGCGGGAGAGGGGTGGCACTTTTAATCCAGGGATCAAAAGTGTGTTGTGACAGCGCGCTGAGCTCAGGTTTATTTGGGAGGTTTTGCTGAGCTCAGATTTAACTGGGGGGTTTCACTGACCTCAGGTTTATTTGGGGGTTGGTTTACTGAGCTCGGGTTTGTTTGGGGAGTGTCACTGAGCTCAGGTTTATTTGGGGGGGGTTTACTGAGCTCGGGTTTAATTGGGAGGTTTCACTGAGCTCAGGTTTAATTGGGAGTGGTGGTGTCACTGAGCTCGGGTTTAATTTGGGCTGTTTCACTGAGCTCGGGTTTAGTTGGGGGGGTTTCACTGAGCTCGGATTTTTTTTGGGTGGGAGAAAGGTGAGTGGCTCAGCGAGGCTTTGGGACTGAGTTGGTGCTGAAGCAGGTGTCAAGATGGAGTGAAACACAACATTTTGGGAACTGTGCTGTGTCTCAGGGTGGGTGGGGTTCGTGGCTGTCAAAGCCAAGGCCAGGCTGAGCATCCAGGCAGGGAGAGCCTGGCAGAGCCTGGCTTAAAGCTGTGCAGCCACATCAATGCCACTGCAGCAGAGCCAGCCCAGCCTTGGGCCACGGGGACTCCTTGTGGGATTGGAGGGACATCCCAAAGCTCTGGGGGTTGCCCGTGGCTGTCCCGGCCATCTCCCACCTCCCCCTCTCCTCCAAAGCTCTGCTTTTCCCGCTGGGAATGACTCCCATCCCTGCTTCCCTTGCAGCTCCTGGGCCTGCTGATCCTGTGCCTTGGGATTTACGCCGAGGTGGAGAGGCAGAAGCACAAGACCCTGGAAGGGATTTTCCTGGCCCCAGCCGTGGTCCTGCTCCTGCTGGGTGTGACCATGTTCCTGGTGTCCTTCGTGGGCATGGTGGGGAGTCTCCGCGACAACCGGACGCTGCTGAAGATGGTGAGACCCTTGGGATGGTCCGGGGAGGGTCTCAAGGAGGAAAAATTGGTGTATCCCGACTTACCACCACGATTTTCGGGATTGAAATCTTACCTGGTGCTGCCTCTCCGTGTTCTCAACTCAGCCATGAAGTCAGTAGGGTGGTAAAGGGGAGAGATTTAAATAGTGTGTAAAATCCTCACATTTCCTATTTAAATTGCAGATAAAATACCCCGATTTCCATGTTTTCTATGGCTGATCCTTCCCAACATGCTGGTCCATCCTCCTGGGGAGGTCTTTGTCGGGCTGAGCCCCCGCCCTGGGGGAGCAAAGTCTCCACCCTTGGGTTGCTTTTACCCATGATGATGCCAAGGGAAAAGAGCTCCGTTTCCTCTCACAAGGGAGTTCAGAGCAGGGGGAAAATGACCTTGGTATTAAACTATATAAAACATAAAGTACAGAAATATAAAATATAGCTGTATAAAACTATAAAACATATATATATCCGTCTTATATATAAATATAAAATATGAAAGTTTGAGACCAGAGGAAGGGAAAATGTCTCCGAGGAGCAACCTCCACTCCTGGTGCTCCTGCCCTTGGGATGGGGAGGGGGCTTGGAAGGGGGGGATGAGGGATAGTCAGGGAATGGTTTGGAGGAGTTGGGGGTGGAATGGAATAAAGAGTTTAAAAGAGTTGTTAATGGAGTAGTTTGAAAGAGTTAATTCAATAGTTTAAGAGAGTTAATGGAGTAGTTTAAAAGAGTTATTAATGGGATAGTTTAAAAGAATTATTGGTGAAATAGTTTAAAAGAGTTAATGGAGTAGTTTGAGACAGTTAATAGTTTAAAAGTTATTAATGGAACAGTTTAAAAGAGTTGTTTACAGAATAGTTTAAAAGAGTGAATTCAATAGTTTAAAAGAGTTACTAATGGAATAGTTTGAAGGAGTTAATGGACTGGTTTAAGAGTCGATATTTTGGGGTGTGCTACTTGCACTGGACCCACCTGGATGTTTGATTTGGGTCAGAAACAGCTCAATGAAATCATTTAAAAGAGTTGGTGATGGAATAGTTTGAAAGAGCTAATTCAGTAGTTTAGAAAGTTAATGAAATAGTTTGAAAGAGTTATTAGTGGAGTAGTTTGAAAGAGTTAATGGAATAGTTTAAAAGGTTATTAATGGAATAGTTTAAAAGAGTTAATTCAATAGTTTAAAAGTGTTAAAGTATTCCATTAATAAGTTATTAATGGATCATTTTAAAAGAGTTAATGAAATAGTTTAAAAGAGTTATTAATAGAATAGTTTGAAAGTGTTAATGAAATAGTTTAAAAGTTATTAATGAAATAGTTTAAGGGTTGATATTTTGACTGCCCTGCTTGCCCTTGACCCACTTGGGTGTTCGATTTGGTGAATTCCTCGTGGGTTTGTGATGCTGGAAAAGCTCTTTGTTGAGAGGAAGGGATCTCCCTCTCTTTTTCCCGAGCTGTTCCCACCTCCAGGCCGGCAAATATCCCTGGAATTTTGGCTGTAAAGAGGCAAATCCCCAAGAGGGCTTGGAAGAAGCGTTGGGATTGAAGGTTGGGTTTGATCTTGGAGGTCTTTCCCAACCTTAATAATTCCATGAACTGAAAGGCTCCTTAGGATTCCCAGAGCAGGACATGATCCTGGAGCGTGGTGACCTCAGGGATCGAGGGAATTTGGGGTCAATTCAGCCTGGCCTGGGCTTGTGATATTTGCAGCTGTCCCTGGGAAATCAAGGAATTATGAAGGTTGGAAAATCCCTCCAAGATCAGCAAGTCCAGTGTCCAATCCCAGACCTCTGGTCTTGGAAATCGGTGACATCCAAGGGTTTAATCAGCATTAGGAATTTCCAGGGAGTTTCCTGATGCTCCTTTGAGCCAATTTTGCCGTTGAAATGATTTCCCTGATGGAGGGAACAGCACCAGGGCTTTGGAAAAAGGTGGGATTTTACTGCCTGACCCTCAAACTCAGAAATCCATTGGCTTGGGAAGGAGGATCTAAGAGGTGACACCACCCCTGTTCCTAAAAACATCTTTTTTTTGGGGAATTTTGGGGAGTATGAGCACATTGTGGCTGCTGCCTCTGCCCTGCCGTTGAGGTGGGGGTGGAGGCCAACGGGGCTGCAGCCAAAAATAACCCCAAAAAGCCTAAAAAAGGGGAGAAGGAATTTTTTGGCAGGTCTGGGGGGCAGGTTTGGTCTCCAGAAGGGCAGGGGGGCAGCTGTGGGATTGGGTGGAGGGAGGATGGGCCACCTGGGGGTGCAGGATGGACCACCTGGGGCTCCCAGGGCACCCCAGTGGGGTATTTGACATTAAATACCAATGGGAACAGGTGTATTTTGTGTCCATATGAATAACCCCCAAATATTTGATTTTTACCCATTTTTGTTGTCACTTCTCCAGCAAAGGGGCCAAGTCAGTCCCTTTGAAGCCACTGCAAGGAAAGGGTTTGTTTTATATACAAACATAAAAGTGTTTTTTTCATCAAGAGGTGGAAAATCTGGATTTTCCATCCTCCAGGTGAAGAGAAACTTGTTGGATTTCATTTCCCTTCCTTCACAGCACAAATAACCCTAATTTTTTGGAGTTTCCAGGCAGCAGCTCCCAGGTCTTGTCGTGGGTTTTGGCAGCTCAAGAGGGAATTGGCTTCTGAAACATGAGGAAAATGGGTGTTTTGGACTGGGAACCCAGCCAGGGGTGATGAGGCCCAGCTTGGGTGGGCACATCCCATGGTTTCCATGGATAAAATTCCCTGCTTTCCCCTGGGCACAGGGAGTTGTTGCTGAAACAGGAGCTGCTTTGCCAAGTCTCATCATCTGGGCTTTGTTGTCCTGGTTTTATCTGTGCTTGAGATGCTCCTGACAGATTTTAGGGAGCGTTTCTCTTGCTTCAAAGCAGCTCTGAGAGCTGGTTCCCTGTGGGAATAAACACGGATTTGGCTTTCCAGAGGAAGGGCAGCAAAGCCAAGCCTGGGGAAGGGCCATGTGGAGAGATGGTGCTTGAAAATCATCATGGAAAGCTGCAATTTGGGGGAAAATGATCTGGGTTTGTGTTTCTCACATCGAGGGAGGCTCACAAGAGGGTTTTTAGTGGTTTATTCATCACCCACCTCAGCATTCCAAGAGTGAACATTCCATGTTGATCCAGAGGGAACAAGCAGTTCCAAAAACCAGGACAAAACTGGGGTCTGTCAACCTCCAAACTGGGGAGGGTTCATGTTTTGTGGGAAGAGAAATGAAACTGCAGGAGTTTCTTTATATCTTGGGATGGGAAGTTCAGATTTTCCAGCCCTTGATGAAAAACCACTTTTATATTTGTACATAAAACAAACCCTTTCCTTGCAGTGGCTTCAAAGGGACTGACTTGGCCCCTTTGCTGGAGAAGTGATAATAAAAATGGATAAAAATCAAATATTTGGGGTTATTTGTATGGACACAGAATGGACCTGTTGCCACTGGGATTTAGTGGAGGGTAGAGCCTGGGGTGGGATAAAATCCCCTCTGTGAAATCTCATTCTCTGGGGCTTGTGGCACCTTTTCTTTAAAGTCTGACTTTCTCAGCCAAACCCCCCCTTGATTTCTTAAATTAAGCAGCTGTTTATGATGTGCCTGCAGAGTTTTAATGTCCAGTTCATGCAGAGGGCAGAAGGATTCAGGAGCAGCATCTTCAGCTTTCCCAGTCCTGCTGCAAAGAGCCCAGAAATTTATTTGTGGGTTTCTTTCTTGTGGTTTTGCCTGATTTTGTGGGCTCTCCAGAAATTATCACCCTCATTATCTTTTCCTGTGGCTGAGCTGGAGGTGGAAATAGAGCATCAAAAAGTGAATATTTTCCTTTATCAGCCTCCAGGTGCTGCTTGGGAAGCTCCTGGGTCCAGATGGAGGGGGGAGATTCTGGAGTTTGGATTATTTTTCAGCCTTTTTCCCTTGCAGGGGCTCTCCCTCCCTCACAGCCAACAACTCCTTTCCAATATCCATCTAAATCTCCACTTCTCCAGTGGGAAGCCATTCCCTGTGTCCTGTCCCTCCATCCCCTGTCCCAAGTCCCTCTCCAGCTCTTGGAGCCCCNAGTAAATCTGCCCTTTCCCACCCTAAATCTCCTTCCCACATTAAACCTTCTTCCCTGCCTGTTCTCTGGCAAACAGCCCATCCCTCTCCCATCCAGAATCCTGTTGAAGTCACACTTGGCATGAGAAGCTCAAGAGAGGCTTTCAAATCTCCTTCCCTGGGATGGCTCCAGAATCAATCCCAGTGTGATTTATTCCCCCCTCAGCCCCTGTTCTTGCCATCCATCCCTGATCCCTGTTGTGCTGGACAGGACTGGGAATTGGAGAGGGATGCTCTTGGTCTGGGAATGAAGCAGCAGGTGGTTTTCACCCCCTGGCTGCCAGACCTGCAGCTGGAAGCTTTTCCTTGGGATCATCTCAGCATTCCAGGTGGTTTTTAAGCTCCTGGGATGAAATTTGACATCAGAACTTTCCACAGGGAGGAGACAGGAGACTCAACACCCAAAGGACATGTGGGAAGGGATCGCTCCAGGGAACCTGGGCAATGGTCATGGAAAATGACCCTGGGTGAGGGGTTATTCCCAAAATCAGAAGGAGACCTGTCTGGGTGCTTGAGGCAGAGCCCAACTTTCCTCAACTGGGCTTTGGGAGGGATTAAGGATTAACCAAAGCTCCCTGGAGAGGAGGGAAGGGGCAGCTCAGGGCTCTGGTGCTCCTGGGAACGGGGGTGATCCATCCCTTGCCAAGGTATTTTCGGCATTAAGCAGCATAATTGATTAGGAACGTTGGGATTGATGAGCTCTTCCAACGGCCCTGGCTGCGCCCGCTGTTAATTTAATAAGAATTGAGCAGCTTTTTGCTGATCCAGCACCTTGAGGGAGACAAAGGGAGTTTCTCTCCATGAAATTTGGGCTTGGTTTGTGCTTTGGGAGGGGTGGGATCCTCAGGAACCTTCCCAATCCTCCTCCACATCCCTCTCTGGGATGGGAGAGGAGATGGCCTGAAGTGGCCCCACTTCCCTGGGAAGGGTGACTGTGCCAAACCCTGGGGGTAAATCCCTCCCTCATCCCTCAGCATTATTTTCTTTCCATGGATTTGTGACTCCCAACTTGCTGCAAACTCAGGGAAGCTCCAGGAAGGCTGAAATGCTGTCGGGGGTGGGATTTTGGCTCCTTATTTTGCTGCTGGAGGCTCTTTAAGGCACAAAATGCTGATTTTTGGCCCTGGAAATGCCAGAGAAAAGGGAACACGGGGCTGTGCCAAGAGCTGCATCCCCAAATGTCCCGGCAGGGCCTGGGGGTGCCGCAGTCCTTGGCAGTGCCAGGAAAAGGCTGCTCTGGAGAGGGTTTGGATGCTCCTCCTGGGGGGGTCGAGGCTCGTGCTGGAGACCTGGATTGGCTTTCCTTGCAATTCCTCCCTAAATTATAATTATGGGGATATAATTATGGTATTATTATAGGAATATTATAATAGATATAATACTATACTAAATAAAAGATAATAAATAATACGTTATATAAATATATATTACTATAATATATGTAATATGATAATTTATCAGTACTATATTGTATATAATGTATTATGTATAATACATAATGTTCTATTATAGATTATAGACTGTATTAGTAATATATTATTCTATTATATATGCTATATTTTCGTATGTATTCTTTATTGTATATTATTTAGTGTATGATATTAATGTTATATATTACATATTATAATTAATATATTGCTATATCTTATATCACATATTTCTATATATTTTATATTGTTATCTATTATTATGAGGATATGATATTATAATTATGTGGATTTTTGAAGGTGAGGCTGCAAATGGTGGGGTGTCCAAGGGAGGGCTGAGCATGTCCCATGTGACATCCCAGATTTCCTGTCTCCCTCTTCCAAGGAATTTCAGCCTTTCATCCCAGTTAACACTGCCCTTGGATAAGGTTCTATGAAGACACTGAGTTTAGCTCTTTTTTGGGCTTGTTCTCTTGGAAAAGCTGAGCTTTCCTACCTCAACCTCTGGAGCTTTGGAAAGCCACAAGCCCCGTGATCCCACCCAGCATCCCATGGGATTCTGCCCACATTCCTTGATAAGCCGCGTCCCCAAGCTGGAGATTAAACATTCCCCTCCACCTCAGCACCCCCAGAGCAGCCAAACCTGGCCTTGACCTGCCAAAGCTGCCCAGCAGAGCCTGAGCCTGAAGGAGGGACTAAAGCAGGAGCCCAAATCTGAGCGAGGTGGGAACGGGCAAAGGGAGAAAATCCCTCTGGGAACGTGCCCGGCGTGTCCTTTGGGGTAAAATCCCGGTTTTCTGGGAAGAGCTGCAGGGTCGGTGCTTTTGGAGGAGCTTGGCAGACCCCAAAGGCTCTGGGGGCCAAATCCTGCTGCATCTCAGGCCTTCCTTGGGGCTTTCATCAGTCTGCAGCCCCAACCCCTTGTCACAGCAGCACTGGGAGGAGTTGGGTATTTTCCCTGGTAAAAACAGCACAAACCACTGACATTTATTTATTTTCTTGGGTTTAATTAAGGTGGAAGAACAGAAATTGAATTTCTCTTGCAGCAGCACTGGGGGGACCCAGAGCCCTGGGTGGTGTAAGCAGAACCTTGGGCTGCCCCCAAAAAATCCACATTTTTTAGGAGTTTAGATGAATTTAATGGGAATTTAATGATGATTTGCATATCAACACCTGTTATCTCATTAATTATGGCCTTCCTTGCCTAATTACACCTGGAGCTCATTTAGGTGGGGATGGAGGGGCTCCTGCTCCTCCATTGGGACCACTCTGGTGGCTCTGAGGCCTCGTCAGTAGGAGGTTAATTAAAACCCCCAATTAGTTGGGCTTTGGGACATGGAGTTGGTTTTGCTGAGCTTTGGAGGTTCAGTTTGGGCTCCTTGACTTTGCAAACTCAAAGAAACCGAGTTAATGTTGTGGTAATAAATTATCTCTCCCCTCACTCCTCCTTTTTTGGGTTTTTAGCTGGTTGCCATGGTAACCGTCTGCCTTCCTTTCCCTGATGAGCTTCCAAAATTGCTATTCCTGCAATCCTTGGGAATGAACATAAAAATGGGGCTGCTCCCTGCTGTGTCCAGGAGGGTTTGGATGCCCCACTGGGCTGGGAGAGGAGCTGGTGGAGGAGCCAAGTGGGAGCTGAGCAGAGCTTTGATTCCACCCTTGGCAGAGAGTGAGGCTGATGGGACCCCTAAGGGAGGGACCAAAGTGGGCAGGAGGAACATCAAAGCTCCTGGTTCAAGTTGTTTGCTCCACCAGGATATTGATTCCCAGCCCAAAGTTGTTCTCACAGTGACTCCATGGGATGGATGATCCTGCAGTTTGGAAGCTTCTTGTTCCACCATCCCACCACAGCCCTGGAGGTGCCCAGGGATAACGTTTGCTCCCAGTGCTTCCATGTGACCTGTTTTCCCACAGGGAATTTGGCCACCTGGCTCCTTCCATCCTCCCACCTTTCCTTCCTCGCTTTCTGGAAGGGAACAAACATCTCTCCCTGTTGGGACTGAGATCCCTGGAGGAGATTTGCAGGTCCCTGAGGAGCTGGATGATGGAATGATCTGATTCCCAAGTGTTGCAGGGCAGCTCTCGGTCTGATCCTTCCCTTCCTCCTTTCAGTTCTTCTGGGTCCTCCTGGTGATCTTCCTCACGGAGCTGCTGCTGCTCTTCATCGAAATCATCTTTGAAAACAAGGTGGGTGCAACCAGGAGGCCTCTGGGTGGTGCCAGCAGGGAGGAAAACCCTCTGGATCTGGGATTCCCTGGAAACAGAAGGTTTTCTTTGCTCCGCTGGGGCTCCAAATCTGCCATGGAGCTCCAGCACCACCAAGAGCTCCTGAGCAGCCACAGCCTCTCAGGGTTTCTCTTCTTGAGGATTAATTAAGCTCCCGGCCTTAATTAGGTGAGCTGCTGGCTGCAGGGTGGCCTGGAGGCAGAGCTGAGCCTGCAGGACTGGAAATGCTCCCAGTGGATGCCCTTTCTGGCCATGGTCCCACGTCCTACTGCAGAAAGCATGCTGGTCCCACTTTAATGTTACCCCTGCAATGGATCAGGTGATTGAACAGCCAATATCAGTCAGTGCTGGCCCAGAAGAGCTCAAAGCAGCAGGAAAACCTGGGAATTCCTCACTGCAGGCTCTGAAAATGGAGCTCCTGCTGCACCCACAGCTCATGCTTTCAGACCCAGCAGAGTCCCGGAATGGTTTGGGATGGGAAGGGATCTCAAAACCCACCCAGTGCCCCCCCCCCCGCCATGGGCAGGGACACCT
>WBMV01004468.1:70783-113436 GCA_013396655.1 Campylorhamphus procurvoides
GGCCTCCTCTGGATTCATCCCAACAGCTCCAGGTCCTCCTGGTGGATCCCAGGGCTGGGGCAGCTCTGCAGGGGGGTCTCACCAGAGGGGGCAGAGGGGCAGAACCCCCCAGACCTGCTGCCCACCCTGTGAGACCAGTCCAGGAACTGGGATTTGGGATTTCTGAGCCTGGTGAGCCCCAGGCTTGAAGGGAGATGCAGCCAAGCCCACCCTGCAGCCTCCCAGAGCTCTCCAGACCCCTCTGATCCTGAATCCTCGGTGCTGCTCCAAGGAAAACCAAACTGCTGGAGTCCACCCACAGAAACCCAACATTTGCCACCACTCACACCCCTTTTGGTGTGAAATTCAGCATTAAATCCTCTGCTTTACCCCAAACTGGAGCCTCAGTGAAGGTGCTCAGCACCCTCCTGCACTGCAGGAACTCCAGGGAGAAACGTGGGGGCAGCAGGAGAAGGGATTGAAGCTCCTGATTAAACTCCTGGATTGAGTAGAAACCATTAAGGCCTAAATTGTCCCTTAATTTAAATTTAACGGATGATATCAAAACCTAATTAGAAAGCAAATACGGGGGGAAGGAAAAAAGAAGGATCTGACAAGCGAGGAATCCACTTGACCTGGAATTGGCTGGAGGCAGAATCTGCCCTGGGAACAAAGGCTGGTTATTAAAGTGGGTTAAAACACAGTTAATTGGATTTGGGGGTAAATAAACAGCGCAGAGGAATTAATTTGGTGGCCTTGAAGCTGCTGGATATGGAAATGAGCTTTGTGGGGATGCAAATGGAGGCTGGGGGTTAATGCCATGGTGCTGGGTGTCTCAGGACCAGGGCTGGATTAATCCCGGGCTGTGTCTGGCCCACCTTAAACCCAGGATTTATTTAGGGAGGTTCCCAGGGGGGCAGGAGCATCCCGGGATGAGCCTTGGTGGGCAAAAACGGGCAGAAAAGGGTAAAAACTGGGTGTTTCCTGTTGTGTTGTTAATGAGGAGCAAAGCAGGGATTAAAATATTAATGAACTGAATTAAAATCTTACTAAAGTGAATTAAAATCTCACTAAAGCCCCCCCTGAGCAGTTCCTGGGGGGCTCTTTGAGATGCCCCTGCAGATCTGAGATGCCTCAATTCCTCTTTTCTCCGTGTTCTTCTCCCCATTCCCACTTTTCCCAACCTCTCATTTTCCTGTCACTGTGAACTGTGCAAAGCACCCTTTCCTCCCCCTCCTCTCACCTCTTTGAACTCACAAGAAAGTCCTTTTTTCCCCCTGATGAATATTCCCGATACATTTTTGTGGAGAGTCAAAGCCCCAGCTCTGTAACAACATTCCCAGGCAGCTGGAAAATTAATTTTCAATCCAATTAATTAATTTGCTGTGGCAAAGGGACCTCAGAGCCCCAGCCCAACAACTGAGGGCTCTGCTCCCTCCTGGGGATGAAAATCCCATGGGATTGAAGAGCTTTGAAGGGGCTTCGAGAAGGATCAGCTGAATTGGAAGGGAAAAAAAGCAATAATAAGGTAAAAAAATTAATGATAAAAAAGATCAATGATAGGGAAACAATCAGTAAAAAGGGAAAACAATCAAGAATTAAAAAAATAAATAAAAAAGGAAAAATCAGTAGTAAAAAAAAGCAACAATAAGAGAAACAATGATTAAAAAAATCACTAAAGAGGAACGCGCCGATAAAAGGGAAAAAATCCCCTGTAATTAAAAAATGCACTAATAATGGAAAAAAAGTCAATAATAAAAAGGTCAACGATAAGAAAAAAATCTATAAAAAGGGAAAAATCAATAAAAAGGAAAAAAGATAATTAAAAAAATCAGTGAGAAGGAAAAAATAAATGGTGAAATTCAACAGCAAGGAAAAAGTCAATAAAGAAGAAAAATAATTTAAAAGTTGGCAACAAGGAAAAAAATCAATGGCAAGGAAAAACTGGAAAGCAAAAAATCAATAATAATAAAAAATCGATAGGAAAGAATCCATTAAAAAGCTAGTAAATAATAAAAATGTCATGGAAAACCAATGGGAAGTGACAGCTCAAAAAGGATGGATTTTACCCTCCAAAACCCCCTTTTCCTGCTCTTAAATTCCCCCTGTGGTGCCAGCTGTGCCAGCTGTTCCTTCACAACATTTCCCAACCATGAGCCGTGTTTTTGGGATCTTCTGCCCCCAGATGAACGAGGTTCTCCACTCCAACATCCAGGAGGGCATCCGGCACTACTACGACGACCTGGACTTCAAGAACATCTTGGACTTTGTGCAGCAGAAGGTTTGCTTTGAAGGAAGGGGGGATTTTCCAAGGAATTCCCCACCCCAAACTTGAGTTTTCCCAGTGTTTTTCCAGTTTCTTCCCATGTCCTGGGTGCTTTGCATGGTCCAGTTACAATATCTTGACCTGGCTTGATTTGTATTCCCATAATTTGTTGGGAATTTGGGGCCTAAAACCTGGCAGGAGTTTTGGATCTTCCCCATGTGCTCCGAGGCAGGTGGAAGGATGAAGGACCATGTCCTAAAGCCTCTTAGGTGGGCACCTCGGGAGCATCTGTTGGCTCAGGTGCCACCAGGAGGTGGCCAAGCCCTTGTTCCTGGGGGAAAACTGCAGATCCTGGGGCAGCTGGAGGGAGAGGAGACCTCCAGCCTCTCCAGGGAATCATTTAGGTTGGAAAAGCCCTCTGAGATATCCCCAAGTCATTGAATCATGGAATCTTTGGGGTTGGGAGAGACTCACAAGGCTCAGTGAGTCCAACTCTTAAGTCCTGTCTAAGCCCACCCTAAACCACAACCCCAAGTGCCACGTCCTGAGAATTTGGGGGATGTGGTTTGGCTCATATTTTGAGGATATTTGGTTTATCCATTATTTTTGAGGGATCACTTGGCTTTGGTAAATGGGGAAAAGAGGCGGAAAAACCCGAAAACATGAGGTGCAGGAGGGGAATTGCAGGGATTTATGTCTCCTGGATTGGGGTGGGGTGAATTGGGTTGGGAGAGCAGGGCTTTACCAGCAAAGCTCTTTCAGAGGACCTTCGTGCTCTCCCCTCAGCCCAGTTCCTCCCCTTTCACTGTGAAATCCCATAAATCAGAGTCTTCTCTCTATCTTGGAAGAAAAGGAGCCTGTGAAGCTCCTTCCTCTTGGATGTGGCTGGAATTTTAGGTCCTCTCGTGGATCAAACAGCTGCTCCTGGCTTTGGAGCTGTCCTTGATGAGCTGAGCTCATTAACGAGGCTGAGAAGCCTCTGAAAGTCTCAAGAGCTGCCCAGAACAAGAGCAGAATCTTTCCCAAGTGTTGCTCCCAAATCCTGCAGAGGAGCTGCAGTTCAGCCCTCTGGATGATAAATGGTTGCAGAAAGTCCTTGTTGGAGTTGCCCTCAAGGACCACAAACCTGCAGATAAATTGGATTTATTTCCAGGAATGCTCCTGTGGCTCCAACCCACTGAGGGTCAGACTCTTCTCACTTGAACCCGCCCCATTTTTACAACATTTTTCCCATCTCCTCCTTCCCTTGAACTCCTATTCCCCTTTTCCTTGCAAGTTTTCAGGGGGGACCCTCATCAAAGTCATGGCCATTCCCATGAATCTTTCTCATCCCCAAATTTCCTCTCACAGACAGAAAATGGGCTTTCCAAGGAAGTCCCAAGGGATTTGATGTGATTTTTGTGGTTCCCAAAGCAGGAGCAAAAAAATCACCAGGAATTCTGGGCTGAGGGGCCAGGAATTGCTGTTTGACATAAATATCCATCTCATGGATTTCCCTGGGGGCACCTCCTGGGTCTGACTGTCTGGGAGCAAGAGGAGTTGCAAATTAATTGGCCTAAAACCAACATTTCCAGGATTTTATCCCTGCTTTTTGCCGAACTCCTGCCCTGGGAGCCCTGGCAGGGGAGGCTGGAGAGCAGCAGGGCTGGTGCTTGGCTCTGGTTTGAAGCAGCCCTTTGGGGTTAAGCCAAACTCAGATCCTGAGGGGCTGAAGTGGCTCTGCCTGACCCAGCTGAGCTGTGTGCCAGCAAAGCTCAGCTTAGACAAGGTTTTACTGAGGAAATGGCAGAATTAACTGGAAATGCTGGTCCCAGCCTGCTCTGGGCTTGTGTTTGACCCCCAAAGCAGAGCTGGGGGATCCTTCCAGGCTGGCACCGAGTTCTGCCCCTCTCCAGGTGCCACCAAATCAACTTTCCTTCTCCTAAAACCAGACCCAGCCAGGTCTGGTGCAAGTCCCCCCTCTCAGAGCTCTTTTGGTGCTTTGTGACCCAGGGGGGAAAGGGAGGTTTGGTTTGAATTTCCAAGAGCTGCCAGAGCTTCAGTCCTCACCCAGACTCCGAGCCACGCTCAGAGGGATCAGATGTTGTGCTCTCAAACCTCCTCCTTTCTTCTGGGCAGGATTAAAGGCAGCTCTGCCAGGGGGATGTTGGAGCTGGAAAACCCTCCTGTCTTACATAGAGGCAGCAATTCTGGGCACACAGAGCTCCTCAGGTGGCCCCTGTGAAGCTCTTTCCGTGTTCTCCCGTTGCTTTTTCCGCTTGTTGTTCCTCCGTGAGCTGCAGGAACCCACGGGAAAGTGAAACCCACCTGAAGTTTGGCTCAGTTTAAGAGAATTAAACCCAGGCACAGCAGGAGTTTGGGCTAAACATCTTTTTGCAGAGGAGAAAACCTTCCTGGCAACTTGTTTTGAGGATTTGATACCATTTTTTTTGCACAATTAGAAAAGCAAATGAAAAAAAAAAACCTGCAGCTTGGGGGGGTCAAAAGCTCCAATACCCTTTGTGTGTTTCCCCCCTCTTTCCAGGCACAAACTCTGCAAAACCCGCTCCTTGGGGCTTAAAAAATTGGGAAAACCTGTTGTTTTATCCCTCACCAACCCGCCCCCGCCAGTCCAGACTTTGCTTTCTGGGGAAAAATGTAAAGATATTTGTTTTCCACAAGAAGGGATGACTCAATTTGTAAGAAACCCATTATTTTATGTGGAGAACAGAAAATAAATTATATCACATTTTTTTTGCCTTTATTGTGTGAAGAGAAGATAAAAAGGAGCTTTTCCCCTTTGTAGCTGCAGGTTTTCGTCTCTAATTTAACTTGATGGGAAGAAAAATCCCTGTGAGACTTTGGAGCCTTCTTAGGCAAAAACTGCAGTTTGGGGGGATTAAAATCCCCAATATCCCTTTGGGTGTTTCCCTTCCTCTTTCCAGGCACATTTTGGGAGCTGCTCTCCCTCCCTGACCTGGGTGGGATTCAAACCAGCAGAGGAATGAGAGGTGGGAGGGGAGAAATGAGGTGGAATTGGGGGCTGTGGCTGCTCTTGGCTGTGTTTGCCCGTTTGGAGTGGGAGGAACCCCCAGGACTGGGATTTTCCTGCCCTGCTTGGCCAAGTGTTGCCCCACCAAGCCCTTGGGGCAGCAGATGCTGAGAGGGTGAAACCTCTGCCAAAACTGCTCTTGGGACTTTAAAAATAGGGAAAACCTGTTGTTTTATCCATCCCTCCCCCCACTCCTGCCAGTCCAGGCTTCGCTTTCTGAGTGAAAATGTAAAGAAATTTGTTTGCCACAAGAAGGGATGACTCGATGTGTAATAAACCCATTTTTATTCTGTGGAGAACAGAGAATGACTTTCATTAAACTCTTTTTTTTCCTGCCTTCATTGTGTGAAGAGAAGGAGAAAAAGCAGCTTTTCCCCTTTGTAGCTGCAGCTTTTGATCTCTAATTTAACTTGACAGGAGGAGAAATCCCTGTTAGACTTTGGAGCCTTATTAGCATTGAATGGCACCGACTGAGCTGCCTCGAAGAGCCAAGAAATATGTTCATTCAGGGGCTGGAAGAGCCATCTCCCCTCTGGAATAGCTGGATTAGTCACCTGTAATTAAATCAGGCAGGCATGAATGAGCTCCCAGCAAGGCTGATCCCGACACTGCAGCTGCCAGAGCTGCTAAACTGGGGCTAAGCTGAGCTTAACAACCACTCCTCTGGCTTTGCAGGGTGTCCTCAACTTCCCATTCAGGGTCCTGAGAGCAGGAAAGGGTTGGGGCTGTCAAAGCTGGAGGTGGAGGATGGAGGTGGAATTTTCGAATGGGTTGGGTTGGATGGGACCCTAAAGATCATCCCGTTCCAATCCCTGCCACGGGCAGGGGCACCTCCCACTGTCCCAAGGTGCTCCAACCTGGCCTTGGACACTCCCAGGGGTGGGACAGCCACAGCTTCTCTTGGAATTCCATCCCAGCCCCTCCCCACCCTCCCAGGGAACGATTCCTTCCCAACATCCCATCTATCCTTGCCCTCTTTGAGGATAAATCCACTGCCCCTTGTCCTGGCACTGCCATGTTGGTCCAGCTGCTCCATCAACCTCTCCTTTCCCTCTCTCCGCAGTTTTCCTGCTGTGGTGGGGATGAGTTTCGGGACTGGGGGGTCAACCAGTACCACTCGTGCAACAGCAGCGGCCCCCTGGCCTGTGGGGTGCCCCACACCTGCTGCATCAGGAAGGTAAGGCAGCTGGAGCACGGAAAATCCTGAAATTCCAGGCAGAATTCCATAAAAAGGTCCCCTTCCACCTTCCCTATTTCGGCACTTAAACTGCATATCCAGCTTGGAAAGGGGGCTGAGGAAATATCAGTGTGAGATGAGAAAAAGCTGGGAAATGTGTATATTTATTGGCTTTTCCTCTGCTGGTTGGATGTGGAGCAGAGTCCAGGACTGTTTGTGTTTGGATCGTGCCAGGGAGTTGTTGGGAATGGCAAGGTTTGCAACTCCAGGATAGGAAATGGTTTGGAGGGTTGTTTCTGTATAAAAATAACAGTGTCACACTTGGGGCATTCACCTGGAGAAGGGAAGGATCCAGGGAGACCTGAGAGCCCCTTCCAGGGCCTAAAGGGGCTCCAGGAGAGCTGGAGAGGGACTGGGGACAAGGGATGGAGGGACAGGACACAGGGAATGGCTTCCTAATGGAAAAGTGGACAATTAGATTGATATTTTGGAAGGAATTCTTGACTGTGGCTGCCCCATCCCTGGGAGTGTCCAAGGCCAGGCTGGAGCACCTTGGGCTAGTGGGAGGTGTCCCTGCCCATGGCAGCCCTGGATGGGCTGTGAGGTCCTTCCAACCCAACCCATTCCATGTTTCCATGCCTTGGCTCCATCCCTGCTCGGATCCAAGTGTGCTGTGGGATTTAGGCTGTGTTGGGGGGTTGGTCTGCCCCTGAGGAGGAGATTTTTGAGGATTCTGCTCCAAATGGGACTGGGGGAGGGTTTTGCACAAAGAGCCCCCATAGAGCAGCAGGATGGGAGAAATCCCGTTTCCAGAAGGCGACATTCCCAACACTCCAAGCTGGGTTGGGTGGGATGGACTCCAAAGGGAGTGGATTTGCAGAGTCAGAAGGTTCAGGGCTGGAAATCAAGACATGTCCCTCCAAGCCAAGCTTTTCTGCTTAGACTGAGGTCAGAGCTCTGACACGGCCCCTTTAATCCAACTCTGCTCCTCACTGTCATCAATCCTGGGATAAAATTCCAAGGCAGGAGGAAAAGAACCTACAAATATCCCTGGCTGCCTTGGCCAGCAGTGCTGCAAACATCCAGGAGAAGATTTGCTGAGCTCAATCCTGGTGGCAAAATCTCCTGGAGGTTCCTAGCACCAGGAATATCGGCTCTGGCTCCGAGCCTGGGCCGTGGCCTGAGGATTCCATGAGGCACCGGGGGGATTTGTCATCAATCTGGTGTTGGTGGGGGGTTTTTAGTGGGAAAAAGGGTGAAATGTGAAGTGGTTTAATTATCAGTGGGAGCCTGGCATGCAAATGAGCTGCAAAAATAATTGCCAGCTCTAATCAGGGCGTTGATTACGAGTCCTAGAGCTCCTGGAGGTGGAATTAGGAATTGCTGTGTTGTCCTCGGGGGGTGCAGGTGAGGATGTGTCGGATGAGGCCAAGGGAGTTTCGGGCTGTGTTCCCACCCCCAGGTCTGGGAGAGGATTTGGCCAAGGCAAGACCTCGGCACAGCAGGGAGAGACCAGTGCCAGGGACTGATAGAGAGGGGAGGGCTAAGGCAGGATTTGGCTTCCCAGTGCTGTCTGTGATCCAGGGCTTGGAGCAACCTGGGATACCGGGAGATGTCTCTGCCCATGGCAGGGGTGGGCTTGGAAGTCCCTTCCATCCCATCCCATCCCATCCCATCCCATCCCATCCCATCCCATCCCATCCCATCCCATCCCATCCCATCAATTCTCACCCTATCGTGTCCTGTCCTGTCCCATCCCGTCCCGTCCCATCCTGTTCCATCCCATCCATCCTATCCTATTCTTCCCCATCCCATCCTATTCCATCCTATCCTGTTCCATCCCATCCCATCCCATCCCATCCCATTCTTATTTTTGTTATGTTATTCTATTCTTTTTTCCTTTTTCTTTTTGTAAATTTAATTTAATTTATTTTATTTTATTTTATTTTATTTTGGTCCCGAATAGCAACACTTTCCTGGAATTCCCCTCTTTACCTGCAGCTCTTGAACCATTTCATTTGGCCACCAAAGTTCTCAGCCCTGGGGATCCCTGAAATCCTGATGTTTCTCCTCAAAGTGGTGCAAGACTTTGGGAAAACTCCCAATCCCTTTAATCCCTGTGCAGTTCCATTAATTCTGAAGGAGAGACACAACTGGAGTGAAAATCCATGGAATGTGGAGACAGTTGTGACTTAAATCCTTGGGAAAGGGTTTGGGACCCTGAATGTCCCCCAGACCAGGAGAAAACAGGGAAAAAAGGGATTTCAAAATAATAATTAACCCCCCAACAACTTCCCACTGGAATTCCCAGTCCCAGCATCACCTTTGGGGACAAAGAGGGCACTGGAATTGGAGTAGGGGTGGTGTCACCTCCACTTGTGCTGCCCTGAGAGGTCCCAGCCACTGGGCAGCCCTTCTGGGTCCTGTTTGGAATTCCTCTTCCCACGATTCCTCCCTGGATTTCCCCTTCTCCCCCCACAGGCCCCCGGAGAGGTCGTGAACACCCTCTGTGGCTACAGGACACTCAACAAAGAGGTGAATTTGGGCTTCCCGAGGGACTTGCTGCTCCTTCTCCCCCAAATCCCCTAAAACAAACCTGTTGGAAGACTCTGGAGGTACCTCCTGTTGCTGCGGTTGGGTATAAATTCCCTTTTATTACTTTTCCCTGGAATTTTGGGCATTGCTCGGGCTCACAGAGCTTGTGGCATGTTTGGGTATTGGATATTCCTGAGCCACGACATCCCTGGTGGCTTTGCTGGGCCCTTTGTGCCCCTGGAAATGCTGGTTCTGGGCTGGGTTTGGAGCTTTGGTGGTGGGAGAAAAGCTGATTTTGGGTAACCATGGGGCAGGATCATGTTTTTGGGAAGATCCAACCCAAGGAATCAATTCCCAAACCTCCTTTGGTGTGCAAGGAGGAGCAAACACCAGGAACAAGATGCCACCCAACCCCAGGATGGTTCTCTCCCCTTTTCCAGCGCCTGGAGCTGCTGGGCACCATCCACGTCCGGGGCTGTATCCATGCCGTGGGGCTCTGGCTCAAGGACAACTTCGAGGCCACTCTGGGCATTGTTTGCTCCCTGCTGCTCCCACAGGTACGTGCTGGGTCCCATCAGACCCTCCTGGGCTTTTTCCCTGAGCTGGAGGGGGAAAATCAGTCATTTTTAGTTATTCTTCCCCTCTGGTTCTATCCCAGATTTGTGTCCCAGGTGGGAAAACTGTCACGGAGAGTCCTTGTCACAATGAGCAGTTGATGACTGTGTTGGCTGACTCAGAACACTCCTGAAATCTAATTATTGATCAAATAAGAGGCTCTGAAAGCAAATCACGCCCATGTGAGCAGAGTGAACCCTCCCATCTGTGTTTTCTCTGCAAACACAGCAGAAAGAGCCTCCAAAATGAAGCATAATGGCAAATGGAGCTGTGTTTGCCTCAGGAAATCCATTAGTGCTGCCTGAAGTTCCAGGGAATGGAGCTTTTCATCCCACGTAATTAACAGGGAGAGAGAGAAATTCGGGGCTGGCCAGAGGGGAATCTCTCCCTTAGATCTTCCCATAGTCTGGATAAAATTCGGTGCTGATTTAATGCTTTTTGGGATTCTTGTCGAGGCTCACAAGCCAAATCTTTCTCTTTGTTGTGCTGGATGAGTTTGCTGCCAGGGGCGTCTGGTGATGCTTCCCAGACATGGATGTTTTTCCAAATGGGAATGGAGTTCTCCCTCTTTTGCCGTGTTTCTGCTGGAAACCAAAGTCCAGCAGTGGCTGCAAAAGCTGAGGCTGTTGGGCAATTAAATGAGTTTTTCCAAGGTGGGTTTTACTCTGGAGCTCTCAGGTGGTCCAAGTGAGAAACTGAGGTGGGGCACAGGGGGCAGTTTGTGCCCAATCCTGTCTGCGATTCCCGACTTTCCTGAAGTGATTCCTTCAAAACATGCAGATGAGCCCTGGAATTGTGCTGTGCTGCCCCCAGGAACCACGAGGGGCACTGGAATGGGGTGGAAAGTGCCACAGTTGAGGTGGGACGTCAAGAGCCCATTAGAGGAACCTCCCGTTGGGTTCCACATCAACCTCCCAACAGGAAGCTCTTAATTGGGAAGGATGGGGAGGAAAACCAGGGCTGGCCACGAGGATTTCTGTGCCCTGATGGATCTCAAGTGCTCTGGAGTGATTTCTCTGTCATGCTGTTAAAGGCTCTTCAGCTGAAGAGCCTCGCCCGTCCCATCTGCTCATGGGCTTTAAATAGAAACTAGTTTGGGTTCTGTCAGGTTTTGGGAGGAATGGAGTTGTTTGCCTGGAGCTCCCAGCCCTGGAGCAGCTTCATCCCCAGCAGCTGCCAGGAGGAAGTGGGAATGTTTTCCCTGAATTGCTGATCCGAGGGGGAAAGAAAGGGTTGGCACCGCTGATGTGAGGAGGTGACAGTGCCTTGAGATTTGGGAAGAAGGAACGTGTTGACCTGTCCCACCTCTGGCCTTTGGGTGTTTGCCACATCCCACATGGAATGTGGTGCAAAGCAGCCTGTGGAAAACTTGCAGGATGCTCCACAGGAGGTTGGGATTGTGATCCACGTCCTGAGCTTTGGGGTTCTCCCGGTTTTCCTCTTCTTTAGGATCAAACTTCAGCCTTGTTTGACCTCAAGGGTTCAAAGGTTGGTGATCTGAGCTTGGCTGGGGTCTGTCATCCCGGCATCCAAGATTTCTGCTGGGATCTGGGGGAATCAACTGGCTTTTGGACAGAAAAAAGGACCCAAGGGAAGTTTTGCCTGGTGGGGAGTGGGAAATGATTGCTCTCTGTGTTGTCCTCCCACCACAGAAGTTGGAACAACATTGGAATGTGGACAACAAGTCCTTCCTTTTGTCTTTGGTGTAGGAAAGCAAATTTTGCTTTTCCATCATGCAGGAGTTCTTGGAATTTATCAGTATTTCTGCTTTTCCCCAATTACATGGGAGAGCCCAAGGGCTGCCTGGCTTTGCTTCCTGAGCCTTGCGGGTGTTCAGGGAGCTCCACAAATCCTCTGGATCCTGGTGGACTGGTTGAAGAGCTGAGGAATCCTGGCTCCAGTCCCTCAGCAGCTCCTGGTGGTTCCCAAGCACTCCAGCCTGAAGATAAACCAGCTTTGCTCAGCTCAGGGGTACAATCCCAGTCCCATTCCCAGGCCTGGTACAATCCCAGTCCCATTCCCAGCCCTGGTACAATCCTGATCCCATTCCCAGGCCTTCCAGGAATTAGGGATCTGAGCAGACCAGGGATCAGGTCACTCGTCACTGATGCCCAGCTCAGCACCAGGATTTGATGCCCAGAGACAGCTCTGATGGCAGAGAGAGAACAAGAAGCTCCAGGAGGAACTGAGAACACCCAGAGAAGCTTGTCCTTGCTTCCCAGGCCCCTCAAACCCATGGATATTGGCCTTTTCCCTCTTGGGAAGCACCAAACAGGTGCTGGGACAGGAGGTTGGGTCAGGCAGAGCCCGGGATTTGCCCAGGGGAGGGTCTTGTGCTCACCCAGGGCTGGGTTTGCTCTGTGGGGTCTCAGGGCAGTCCCATGGAGATGATGAGCAGCCCCTGGTCCAAAATCTTGGATAAATCCATTTAGATCCCTGTAATAACAACAACTGGATACATCACTGAGCAGCATTTGCCCTCTCCCAGCCCATGGGAGTTTGTAATTCTACAATCCCTCCAAAATCCTGGATATCTCTTGATATCAACAACCCTTGACGAGTGGGGGGAAAACCCCCCTGTGAGAGGGGGGAGGTGGTTCTGTGCATCTGTCCCATTCAAACACACCCACTTAGCCATTCTCCTGTCCTTGCCTTTCATTCCCTTTTCCCTGTGTTCCATTCTCCGGGAACAATCCCCTCTCCTTGCCCTTCATCCCAGTGCAGCTCAGACAGAGGCCAAGCTGTCACACATTTGGGCTCACCCTCCAAAGAAAAGATGTTTTAATTTAGGCTCTGACACTCAAATTCCTGCTGCGTTTCATTTTGGAGCAAGCCCAGATCTCTCAGCAGGGGCAGCAAAGCCCAGGAATTTTTCTCCTGGCTGCATCATTCCCTTCCCTGCCTCCAAGATAATCCAGGGAGTTTGTGGCCCAGGAGTTGGGTCTGGGGTTCAAGTAAGGCAGAAAAACTCGTGCCTGGATCTTTTAGCAGCTTTTGGATTGACCTCAGGAAATGCAGGGGGAATTACAGGAAATTTCTGAGAGGCCTGGAATGGGTTGGGTTGGAAAGGACTTCAAGCCCATCCAGGGCCACCCCCTGCCATGGGCAGGGACACCTCCCACCAGCCCAGGGTGCTCCAGCCTGGCCTTGGACACTTCCAGGTATCCAGGGGCAGCCACAGCTTCTCTGGGAATTCCATCCCAGCCCCTCCCTGCCCTCCCAACCAAGAATTCCTTCCCAATGTCCATCAAAATCTCCACTTCTCCAGTGGGAAGCCATTCCCTGTGTCCCATCCCTCTATCCCTTGTCCCAAGTACCTCTCCAGCTCTTGGAGCCCCTTCAGGCCCTGGAAGGGGCTCTCAGGTCTTCTCTGGGAGTTCCATCCCAGCCCCTCCCCACCCTCCCAGGGAAGAATCCCTTCCCAATATCCCATCCCAGTCCATTACACTGACAGCCTCCCTGGAGCCTTCTCTTCTCCAGGCTGGACACTCCCAGCTCTCTCCAGGGCAGAGGGGCTCCAGCTCTTGGATCACCTTCCTTAGCAAGGTAATAAGGCAGAAACAAGAGCAAAAAAATGCTCTGCAACCTTTTTTTTTCCTAAAAAAGTGCGGTTTTTCCCATCCTAAAGAAACAGAAAGTGGTGCAAGTCCAATTAAGAGGGATACAAATCCTTGGGAAGTCCCTGCCAAGGGTTAAAATCCATCGATTCTGTGGCACAGAGTAAATAGTTGTTGCCTCTGTTCCACTTTGTTCTTCCATCCATCTCCAAAGCTGTGCCCTGGGAGCAGGCACAGAGTGATGGATCATCAGAGCAGGGGTGGATGTTCCCTCCTCCAAGGAGAAATCCGCAAGATCAACTCTTTCGTTCCATAAAAAATGCAAAATCTGCGTCATTTTGCAGGTCGGCTCCTTCGTCTCGTGTTTCTTTGTGGAAATGGCTTTGACTCACCAAAGTTCCCTTTTTCCTTGCAAGATTAATTTGGGATTTGTTTGCTTTTTGATATCCCTGTTGCTCCAGAAGTGTCCTCAAGTAGCTGAAATGTGTTTAATGAAGTGGAAAAAGGGGATAAAAGGGATTTTTCCATCTGCAGCCCATGACCTGGACAAGAGGCTGCTCTGTAAATACCAATTTGTGGGAGGCAAACTCAATAAAAGAGAAATGCTTCGCTTTTTACTTCATTAGCTCTGGGAAAGCTTGAAATGATCCAATATCTCTGGTCAGCAGGAAAACATCCGGGGGTTCCAGCCCTTCTTCCCCTGGACAATGAAGTGGAAAGGAAAGCTGGAGGCTTTTCCTTCTTTGCTTCCAAAGCTTCCCAACTTCTTTATCCCGATGTGGAAGAGCCATCAGTGGTTCTTAGGGAGGAGGATTTTGGGTCACTTTGGGCCGTCCCAGCCCCTCTGGAATGGTTCCCTAGTCCTGGTCAGCAGGATCCAGCTTTCCAGCCCCTGGATCCAGAGATATCTGCATGGAAAAGGGATTTCCCTGCAGGAAGTTCTCCCTTGTTGGGCTCATTTTCTCTGAGGTCAGAGCTGAGTTTGGGGTCCTGTGGGGCACCAGGATGGGGTTAATCCTGCCAGGGCTCCAGAGCATCCTTGGGGTGTTCTTTTCCAGCCTTAATTTTTGCCTTCCTGGAGCAAAATCCAAGGAAAGCTGTTTTGGTTGGTGAAGAAAATGCCCGTGGAGGAGTTGAGCTTCTTTGGAGAAGAACGCACTCAGAGCGGACCCAAAGTGCAACTTCCCACCCCAAAAGGAACCCCTGATAGGCTCACACATCCCTGAGGGAAAACATCTGAGGATTCCAGCCCTTCTTCTCTTGGATAATGATGTGGAAATGAGTGTTGGAGCCTTTTCCTTCTTTGCTTCCAAAGATTCCCAACTCCTTTATCACGGTGTGGAAGAGACAACCCATCGGTGGTTCCCAGGGAGGAGGATTTTGGGTCACTTTGGGCCATCCCAGCCTTGTTGGGACAATTCCCAAAGCAAAACTGCTCAATCCAAAGGAACAAATGGATTTGAGCAAAGCTGGGGCTTGGCAAGGCTGGAGCTGAGCCCCAAAGCTCCTCCTCATGAGTCTCAGGTAGGGGACAGTAATCCTTGGCTTGGGGGAGTCATGGGATGGCTTGGCTTGGATGGGATCTTAAAGACCATCCCATCCCATCCCCTGCCATGGCAGGGACACCTCCCACTGTCCCAGGTTGCTCCAACCTGGCCTTGGACACTCCCAGGGATGGGGCAGCTCCACCCTCTTGGTTGGAAGAGACCTTAAAGACCATCCAATTCCACCCCTGCTGTGGGCAGAGACTCCTGGCGACTTCCCCGTGGATAATTTATTGACCTTTATGGATTCCTTTGATATCTAGAGGTCTTTGGGTTTATTTGCCCCCTGGAGGAGCCACCACTCAGTGGGTTTAAACCCCAAACCCCCTCAGTTTTGCAAACCCTGTGGGTTTAAACTCCCCCAAAAAAACTCAGGCAGAGGCAGAGCTGAGACCTCACGAGGCCATGGCACTTTCCTGAATTCCAGCCAGGAAGAACAGGCAGTTTTGGAGCTGGAATGACCCTCCAGCCCTGCTTGGCACCGAATTCCCGTCTCAGGGCTGGGAGAGAAGCAGCTTTTGGATGTTTTTTGGCTCCGCTTTGATACATGTTGTTACCACGTTCCTCCTGAAGAGCAATAAAAGCAACGGCGGCGCTGAAATTCCCTTCCCTCTGGAAAACACGGGGCCGGAGTTATTGGATCCATCCATATTCCTGACAGCTTTTTGTGTTCTCATTAAGGGAAGGAGGATATTTAGAGGCGAGCTGGGATGGGGATGGTTCATAACTCAGGCAGAGCGAGGGCTGGGGGTTCTGCAGCTGCTGCAGGAATTGGGCTCGTTTATTCCGTCAGGGAATTCCCAGTTCCACCAGGACAACTCTGGAGGAGCAGCAGGAGGGGTGATGTCCCCACCCCTGGCTGGATTTGCAGCATGGCCTTCATTTGCATGGAATTAGAAATAAACACAAATTGCTGTTTGGTTTGGGGAGGGGAAAGAGCCACATTTGTCATCCAATCCGTCATTCTAGAGGGTTCTTCCTGCTCAGAGCTGGTGTTGGGATTTTCATCTGCCCACGGGGACAGGTTAAGAGCAGTAAAGGATGTAAAGCTTGACATGTATGGGATGGTCCTTTAGAACATCCCAGATCCCTGGAGGCTTTGCTACTGAATATGGATTAGCACAATCCCCTTATCCACATCCCTGGGCTCTCCAGGGAGACGGATCCATCTCCACATCATCCACCAGCAGCTGGAAGATGACCCCATTCCAGGCCTCTTGGATACACAAGGAGATTCCAAGATATTCCCACATTCCAGTTTCAGCACCTGCAGTTGTCCTTCCCAGAAAAGGAGTCCCAATGGCCTGGCTCCAGTGTTCCTGAATTTCCCAAATTCCTGGGAAAGCCCTGGCAGCCAAACCACCCCCCAGCTCCCTGTCCTTCCCTGTTATCAGGGATTATGGGAGCAGCAAACAGACAGGAGAAACTGAGGCTCGGTGGGTGCAATTAGGGAAAAATTAGGGAATGGGGCAAGTCCCAGTTGAGGGCTCAGTGTTGGGGGAGCATCTCCAAGGGCTTGGCCTTCCACTTCTCCTGACTTGTGGAATCTGTTCATGCCTCGGTCTTCTGGGGGAGACTTTAAGCTCTCAGCAAGGGGCTGGCCCCGGATGTCACACTGTGGGGGGGATGTCCAACTAATCCTCATCTCTGTTTGAGGGAAGAGGGAAGTTTGAGCTGGATGTGGCCATTCATGAGGCTCTTGGTGGGGTGGGAGATCCCCCCTGTGCTGGCACTGCTGGGACACCTCCAATGCTGGGGACACTTTGGGCTCCTCAGGACAAGAGGGACATGGAGGGGCTGGAGCAGCAGGAGGGGCTGAGGGGCTGGGGGGGCTTAGCTGGAGAAAAGGAGGCTCAGGAGGGACCTTTTCCCTCTCTGACTCCCTGACAGTGGAGTCCCCATCACTGGAGGGATTTAACATCCCTGTGGATGTGGCACCTGGGGACATGGGTTAGTGGTGACCTTGGAGGGCTTTTCCAACCCAAACAAGTCCAGGGATCTGTTCCATCGCTCTATGACTCACTGTCCCAACTACCCCTGAACAGAGAGATGGATCCATGGGATGGAATTCTTCCATGGAAAGGGCTGTCCAGCCTTGGGCAGGAGTGGAGTCCCCAGCCCTGGTGTATTTAACTCCCCCTGTGGATGTGGCACTTGGGGACATGGTCAGTGGTGGCCTTGGCCATGCTGGTGGAACAGCTGATGATCTTTCCCAGTCCAAGCGATGCTTTGACTCCCAGATTTTCCCGGTGTTGTCCTCTCCTCTCTCCTGGAAGCTCAGCTGACACATCCCTCTCTGGGAAAGCCCCTCAGTGAGGGCTTTGTTCGACCCTGGTGGTTTCCCCTCCCGTTTTGCAGGTGGTTGGGCTGGTCATGGCCTGGCTCTACTGGCAGAAGCTCAACGACATCTACTCCAAGCTGGACAGTGTGGACTTCAGGCTCCTGGAGCTGCGGGATCTCAGCCTCGGGGCCGTGGATCTCAGCGGCGCCGGCTGGTGCTGGTGCCTGCCCAGGGAAGGGGGATACATCCCTGTCAGCCCTGGGGGTGACGAGGAGGAGGAGCAGGAGGAAGGCCGTGCCTGTCCCCGCAAAGTGTGAGGAGCTGGAGGACTCGGGGACACCTTGGGAAGCTCATGAGGGGGCGGTGGGTGCTGAGTGTGGAAAGGATGGGATTTATTTTCTCAGGTTCTGGAGGTTCTTGGGGGAGAAAGGAGCACTGGGAGGTCCTCAACCCCACAGGGAGGGCACAGGAGCTCTCCAGGGACCTTCTACTCAGCCTCTGGAAGTGTCTCTGCAACTCCCGGTGAGGTTTGGGGGTGGTTTGGATCCATTAAATGTGAATTTTGTGGTTTGCAGAGTTGTTTGCACTCATTGCTTGGGCTGTGGGTAGGGGGTGGCACCTCTCAAGGGATTTACTGTTGGATTGTCCTGATTGCCGGGAAAATGGGGGCTCTCTGAGCCATCCCCAGATGGGCCAACTCCAGGAAGGGAGAACTAAAGGGCAAACAGGAGCAGCTTTCCCTGCAGAGCCTTCCCAAAGGGATGGAATTCCCAGGAATCCAAAGGCCAGGGAAGCACAACTTGCATCTCCTGCATGTGGGGGCTGTTTGGGCAAGGCTGACACAGGAGGAAAACGCCCCTTTCGGGAGGTTTCTCCGTGAACTGCAGCTCCAGTTTTTATTCCCAGGCAAGGAAAAGGATTTGGGAATGTTGGGAGAGAGGAGTGTTTTCCTCTGGAATGGAGGTGATTCCTCTGCTGGAGACCAGGGGAGGACTGAAAGAATTACCTTCCCATCCTTCTTTTCCAGCCCAGCCTGAGGTGACAATTCCCTCCCACATCCCTTGGGAGGTGGGAAGGAAAAAGCTGGGGGTGTTCTTCAACCTGGAATGGGAAACTTGGGAAAGGGCGTGGAGGGGGAACAGAAACTGGGGAATTTCACCCAAATCTGTGTTTTTTCCCCAAACTCCGCCCAGGGAACCCTCTACTGGGGTTCCAGGGCTAAGCCCCCCGATGGCAAAGCCAGAACTGGAACGAATGCGGCTCAGGGACCTGTTTTCTCTCCAAATGACCCCAATCCTGTGGGATTCTCCCATCATTCCAGCGAGGGAAACCAGCCCAGAAGGGAAATGGAAAGGGGGGAAGTCTGGATTTCCAAAGAGGGGATTTATTCGGGGGTCTCTTTGTTCCTGAGGACGTTTGGGATGTTGGTTTGGGCTTTGAGCCCGAGCAGGGATCGGGGCAGGGCTGGTCCGGAGAGCCGGGCTGGGTCTCCCTCTGCTGGCGATGCTTGGGAAAAGTTATATTGGTGCTGGATTTCTCCCTTGGAAAGGGAGCTGCGAGACCGGGCTGAGCAGGGGCGCTCCTGGTCCTGCTCCATGTCCTTGTCCTCGTCCTCTTCCTCTTCTTCTTCGTCTTTGTCTTCCACTTCTTCCTCTTCTTTCCACGGAATTGGGCAGAGCCCAGAGATTTCAGGAATCCCAATATTCCTGGTTTTGCTCGGACCCCTCCCGGCCTCCAGGAATGCTTTGCTTCCTTCTACCCCCTCTCCAGAAGGGCTTCGACAAAACCTCAAGGAATCCAAGTGGAGAAATTCCCAGAAATCCTGACCCATTTCCCTTTGTGTCCCCTTTGTTCCCAGGCCAGGCAGCAGCACCCCCTGGATTCCCTTGCCTGGTGGGGCTGGAGGGCAGCCCAGGCTCAGAGCAGGGCTCAGCCCAGGATTAATCCCAGCTTTGGGGACATGGGAGTGCTGGGACATGGGCAAAAGCTGCTTGTCCCTCAGCTTGGCCACCCCGAGCCACGATTGGCATGGGCAGCTGGGCGGGCAATGCCTGGCAAATGGGCAAGGGCCATTGAGGCAAGATCAGGGAGATGGGAATTCCATTTGGCAAAGTTTTTCTCCCCAGGCTCTGCACTCCAAACCCTGGAGATGCCAATGGCATTGCCCAATTCCCACCCTTTGGCATCTTGGGCCAGACCTGACCTTGCTCTAGGCTTGGCCTTATTCTAAACCCAGCCTTTTTCCAGGCCTGTCATTGCTCCAGTTCTGGATTGCTCCAGACCTGACCCTGCTCCAGACCTGGCTTTGGTCCAGACTTGACTTTTCTTCAGGCCTGGACTTGCTCCAGACTCAACTTTGGTCCAGATCTGGCCTTGCTCTGGGCCTGACCTTGCTCCAGACCTGTGCTTGCTCTAAACCTGACATTGGTCTAAACCTGATCCTGCTCCAGATCTGTCCTTCCCCCAGATCGGTCCTTGCCCCAGACCTGACTTTGACCTTGCCCCAGCCCTGACCTTGCCCCACATGGAAGAGCAATCCACCTAAAGCAGGAGCTGGGAAGGAACCAGGAGCAGGACTGAAGTGTCCAGCAGGTTCTGCTTTGGTTCCTCCCCGACCCTGGGTCGTGCCACCGAGTCGAGGGCAAAGCCCCAAGACTGGAGCCTTTTTGGGCTCCCAGCAGGATTGTCCCAGCCCTCCTTCCTTTGCTGGACTCCGGGGTGGGCTCTGCTGAGGAGCCCGGAGCTCTTGGCCAGGCATTGATGGCCATCCCTGGCCCAAGGGTGAGGGCAGGGAGGAAGCCAAGTGTGGGATGGCAGTGGAGAGCTGGGCCAGCAGAGCTGGGACACGCAGACCTTGCTCTTGGGGGCATCAAAGGCAGGGATGTCCAAAGGGGGAAAAGCAAACCATGGAATTGCAGAACAATCTGGGGGTTCAACTCTGCCCCAAAGGGGGTTTGATGGCCCAGGGCTGACCCTGCTGTCCCCAGGGACTGATCCTGCTGTCCCCAGGGACTGATCCTGCTGTCCCCAGGGCTTTTAGGAACATCTCAGTGATGCTGATGCTCCTCTTCCCTTCTCCAAAGAAATCCCATATTCAAATCACACCCTGACACTGCACAGAGCAAAGGAAGACAGTTCCCTTCCAAAATCCCTCCGAATTGAGTCAAGGTGAGGAGTAAAAATCCCCCAACGGCCCCAGAAGACACAAATCCTGCAGGCTGGGCAGGGACAACATGGATTTTCCACGTCCTGCTGGTGTGACAAGCAGAGCCCAGCCCTGGCTGGTTTGATGTCCCCTCCTCTGGCAAGCTCTCTTTGCATCCCGTGATGCTTTTCTGCTCCCAAAAGTCGATCCGTGTCGCCCAAAATACATTTGGAGCTGGGAGCTCCGGAGCCTTCGGCAGTCGGGCGTCAATGGGATGGTGGGAAGAGCAGCTTCATCTCGAGGCAAGCCGGGCTCCTGCACCCCCCACCAGCCCTGACTTCCTCCTCCAGCCCCATCCTCTGATTTCTGGGTGGTTTTGGGGAGCTCAAGGTGAGTTTTCATGTTTTCCTGGAACTGGGAGCTGGTGGGGGCAGTTGGGTTTAACTGGGAAAGGTGACGGCGTTTTTCGTTCCCTCCCCTCCTTTCTGCTCCACTTGGAGTTGGGTTTTCCAAGGGCTGGGCTTGTGTTTGGATGCAGGGATTGGAGGGGGGAGGGGGGAAGAGCTTTATGTGTAAAATGTTAGGGGGAAAAATCCCTCCTGAATCAGCCAGAGTTAATCAGAATATTTCTTTGACCAGCCGATCTCACAAAGCCTGGGTTTATCTGTGCTAAAACTCTCCTCAGCCAAGCCAGACTGCCCAAACAAGGTCCTGTTTCTGCCCAATGTTGTCCCGGTGGAGGGTTGTGAATCCCCACCCATCATCCCCAACCCGCCAGTGGAGGAGCCTCTGGGGGGGTTGTGGAACTTCATCCTTTGGAAAGTCATTCTTAGAGCACAAATATTCCTGCCTGGAGCTGTGGGGGATTTCCTTGGTTTTCCTGCCACCTGCAGCTTCCTAAACCCCTCGGGATTATCCAAAAAATGTCATCTTCAGGAAGCCAAGGCTTGTGCTGCTGGGAACACACCCACAGTCGGGGCACAGTTGTCCATCCGAACGAGTTTGCTCCTAAAACTGATTCCTATAAAAACTGTTGGTGGGAGTGGTGAGGAAAAATCCCAAACCTATGCCTTTAAATATCAACTGGGTTAAGGCTGGAACGTTTATTGGGATAAAGATGGTCTTTCCCTGAGGGAAAAGGGGTCGATAAATCAACAAGCAAAGCCGAGCCAGCCTGGCCATCCCGGGGCCCTTCCAGCTTTTTAGGTGCACACCCTGTTTGCTTGATCCTTTTAACCTCTTGGGCTTGAGTTGGGGTTTTCTTTCCCTGAAATAGATGGCTAAAGGTGCGGTTTTGCCATGGATTCCAGCGGCTGGAACGGGGGACACGGAGAGGCTGGTTCTGATCACTCTCAAAGTGACTTTGGGAGGCATCGACCGGGCTGCCAGGAATAGTAACCGTTCCGCCGCCCAAGTCAAGTGTGAAAGGCAATCACTGGAGGTCAGATAATTAGGGGAGTAATTAACAGCCGGGGCAAAATGCGAAGCAACTCCTTTGGGGGGGGTTAAAGCAGCAGCTTGGAAGGAAAGTGTGTGGAAGCGTAGGGTGTAAAATCCGGGATATGGGAAAGCAAAGGCTGCAAAAAACCCTTTTGGCTGCGAAAAACCCTTTTAACTGAAATGAGTGTTTGTCGCTCCTGTCCAGCAAATCCGCATAAAGATCTCCCGCTGCCCCGAGCAGCGGGAATCGCAGCCTGGAGACGGAAAGCCTGGGAAATCCATCCCGGTTTCCTCCAGGTGGAGCACAGTCAGGGAATGGCCCGGCTCCCCTGGCCGGGAAGGACGCTGTGATTCCACACGTGGATTCCCAGAGCGGGAGAGGCTCTTCCCCTGCCCAACAGCCCTCAAAAGTTCTCTCCTTTCTCCTCGCCGGGCTCAGCTCTCGCGGCGCAGCGGGGTCATGCTGGAGGATGAGGATGGCATGAGCGAGAGGGGGCTCAGCAGCTCCAGGAGGAGATACGACGATGAGGAGGGTGAGTGAGACCTTGGGAATGTCCCCAAAGACGCAGGAGTTTCCCTGGAGGCTGATCCAGCCCATCTCCCGGGGCTCAAAGGGCACATCCCATGGAATAAACTCCCTGGCCTGTTAAATTGGAAGTTTTTCAACTGGAAAGCGAACTTTTCTATTTTAACTGGAAGTGAGAAATCCCGGTTCTGCTTTTTAAAGCTTTCCCCCCTTCCCTAGATCGGGCTCATCCCATGGAATAAACTCCTCTGTGCTTTGAGCCTGGTGGGAAGATGGGAAACAACTCCCTGGCTTTTCTAACTGGGAGGTTTTTAACTGGAAGTCTTTTTTAACTGGGAGTCTTTTTTAACTGGAAAGTGAGCTTTTTTAACCACAAAGTGATTTATTTTTTAATTGAAACTGGAAGTGAGAGTTCCCATCTCTGCTTTTTAAATCTTTTCCCACTCTCTAGATCAGGCACATCCCATGGAATGAACTCCTGTCTGCTTTAAGCCTGGTGGAAACATCCCCTGGCTTCTTTAACTAGAAGTTTTAACTGGAAAGTGAATTTTTCTTTTTTTAACTGGAATGAGAATTAGCAGATCTACTTTTTAAAGCTTTCGCCCCTCTCTTTAGCTCCAGCACATCCCGTGGAATAAACTCCTGTGTGCTTTAAGACTGGTGGAAACATCTCCCCGGCTTTTATAACTGGGAGGTTTCTAACTGGAAGGTTTTTTTAAGGGAAAAGTGAGCTTTTTTAATGCAGTAATTTTTTTTTTTAAACCCTAGAAGTGAGACATCCCAGATCTGCTTTCCAAGCTTTCCCCTTCTCTAAATCCAACACCTCCCATGGAATAAACTCCAGTGCGGGAAGCCGGGAAACACCTCCGTGCCTTTTTTAACTGGGAGATTTAACCACAAACTGACCTTCCCCCCTTTCTTAACGCGAGGTGAGAATTCCCAGCTCGGCTTTCCCCAGCCTTTCCCCCCTCTCCAGATTACCACTCCATCTACATCGGGGTGCCGGTGCCGCGGGGGTACCGCAGGAAGCGGCGCCGCCGGAGATCTCCCTCCTCCAGCCGGGAGCGCAGCGAGAGCGAGCGCCACTACGAGCGCCAGGACCACTCGGACACCGACGACGGGGGCCACGGCTGCTATGAGAGCGGCAACGACAACGCCAGCAGGACCAGTGAGTGCCCAAAAAAGCCGGCAGGGCTTTGGAGCTTCGGGTCGAATCCCCCCGCGGGTTGCATTTGGCGCATCCCAGTTTAGCGCGTGGGAATCGCGCCGGGATGCGCTGGGAATGGGTTGTGCGGCCGGGGAGGAGCTCGGGAATCACACCTTGTTCCCCACAGGGCTCCTTAAGTCTGCCTGAGGGTTAAAGGGCAGATAACACTTGGGGCAGCAAAGCGCTCGCCGTGGGGTTTTGCCCCCCCCGTCCTAGAGAGACCCGGGAGCGGGTTTGGGGCCCGCAGCCCAAGGCGAGGCTCAGCCGAGGGGGAGCTGCTTTTCCCAGCGGGAGGAAAAGTTTTCCAGGTTTTTTTTTTTTGAGGATTTCATCGGAGCGGGCTCTGCTCGCAGCTCCTTCGTGTCTTTGGGGGAGGCGGAGCGGGATTGCATCCCCTCCTTTGCACAGGCAGTGAATGCCACACTGGGATAAAACCCCGGGCTGGTTTGGAGGGACAAACTTAATGGAGGAAAAACACCCCAAAAAAGCCTCAACTCCTCAGAACAAACCCCCTCATTCCTGCGGATTTCCCTGGAAAAACCTCTGCTCTGAGCTCGGGAAAGGTTTTCCCACCTCGCTCCAGGTGGGAAAGAAAAACCCTCCAGGAAATAACCCCAAAGCTGGGATTTCTGCCCTCCCACCCGTTCTCCCTCCCCTTTTCCCTTCACTCCATCCCGCTGCCTCCCAACGCTCTCACCTCTCCCACTCGCATCCCGTTTGATTTGGTAACTTCCCGTCATGGGAGCCAAAGGCAAAGGAAAGTGCTTTATATTCTCTGTAATCTGCTCCTTAAGCCTTGGGAATTTAACAAGCCTGAGTGGATAAAGGAGGAAGTTCGGGGGTTTGGTGGTTTTTGGTACCGAGCAGCGAAGCTTTGGTTGAGCCGGGAAGAAATGGGGGAAAATATGGAAACAACTCCAGGTAGGATTTTTTTCCCCAGCGTTTTGTGGAGGCCGCGAGGGGGGGAACACGAGGGGGGGAAAAGCCCCGTGGGGGTTTTGGCTTTGTTTTTCCCTAGTCAAAGCAACTTTTTCCCTGGAAAAAGCAACCCGGGAGCTTTCAGGGCTCCAAATTCCAAAGCTTATCCCGAAAATAAGTGGGGGAACTCTCAGGTACCGTTGTTCCCCTGCAGTGGGAAAGACGATGTTTGGAAGGGTAAAAAGTCTTCTAGGTTTATTGAATAGGAAAATGGCATTTAATGCCATGGGATGGGCGCCCCAGTCTCCTGGATTTTTAGGAGGGGAGAGCTGTCTGATCCATGAAAAGCCAGGGAAAGGCAGCCCATGGTTAATGTGCTGGAGCCTTAAATCAGGTTTAGTCCTGCAAACCCCAGGCGGCACCACATTCCCCCATCCCAGATTTTATCCCTTTTTTTTTCATTCTACAACAAGCCAGAGTGGGATGTTCCCTTTGGAAAAACATCTCCAGGGGAGATTTCAGTGCTGGATCAAAGTGGGCTGTGAAGGGCCCTGTGGAGCTTCGATTAAAGGAGGTTTAAATCATTCCAGCTGCTCTGTCCTGTCCTGTCTCCCAAGGAAATGCGGGGTCTCATGCATGCAGAATTATCCTAAATATTCCATATATCTTCCATACAACCTGACTATTCCCAGTGTGGATGCTGAGCTGATCCCATGGCTGGGGGCTCTGCTTGTGGCTGAAATCCTGGTGGGGAATCAGGAATTGCAGCAGGGAGTGTTTTTCCATGGTAAAACCTGGTTCAGGGGGACCTGGATCTGCTCTGGGCACCCCCTGAACTGGCACTTCAAGTTCCAGATGCTGATTTTGGAGGATTTGGGGTCATTTTGGCCACTTCCCTGCAGTAGTTTTGCTCTAGAGCTCCCAGAGGTGCCAGTGCCCAATATATCCTCCCACACAAACTCCTGCTGCTTCTTGGGATTTTTGGGTGCTGGATCACATTTCCAGGAGGAAAAAACCAAGCAGGGAGAGCTGGGAGCTTTCCCAGGGTCCTCCAGGTGAATAAATTCCATGGATTTCGCCTGCCAAGTCCTGGTGGGTTGCTTTTCACTCACCTGGTGGTGAGCAGAGCCTGATGCTGCTGGAAAGGTGTGGAAAAATGGATTTATTCCTTAAAAAGGGGAAAGATAAGGGGGAAAAAAAGCTTTTAACAGATCATTATGTGCAAGTTTTCCTTTATCTTTTATAATTTCCCCTTTGGCACAACCCTGACACCCTAAAATAGTCACTGGGGGGACCCTCTGGAAGGTGGCAGAAGGAGAAATCCCTTCCTAAAAACCCAAGGAGGGAATTTGGGAAGAGTTGGGATCATCAGACTGAGGGTGTGCAAAGCTCCAACTCATCCTGCAGAATTCCAAATGCCCCTTTCCCCACCAGTTCATCCCCCCGAGGCAGAGATTTTCTGCCAGCCCCCAATTTTTTGTGATGAATTTGGGGAATTTGTAGGAAATTTGGGATTTGGCCTGCAGGGAAAAGGCCTGGGAGGTGTTCCCAGCCTTGTACCCACTTCATCCCTCTTCCCAGAACAGGCTTAAGGAGCCTGAAACCCTCCAGGCAGGGAGCCCAGCTCCAAAATGAACAGGAATATTAATAATCATAATAATGAAGCTTATGGAAATGAGGGAGGACTTGACAACAGGGCTTTAGTCTGGGGCTTAAAGGGCTTAAGTTAAGCAGGCTCAGCCTAAAGGGACATCCTCTTCCAGGGCCTTGGGGTCATCTCCTTTGTGGGGGAAAAGGGCAATATTCCCATTTTTGCCCTTGCTTGATTACCTGCTCTGTGTTATCCAACTTTCTTATTCCCAGCTTTGAAAATGGGAGCATTCTCCTAAAAAAAAAGTGTTTTCCAAGCTGGGTTAATTCCTGCTGGTTTAGGATGCTGGGGATTGTGTTAAAATACACCATTTCCAGGGATTTCGGGTTGATGGAGCAGCTGGGGAGGATCCTGGTGAGTTTGGTTCCTCTCCACAACCACACAGGGGAGGTTTTGCTGGGAAAAAAGTCCTGGAGAGGGTTAAAATCCCTGGCTGGTTTTCTGGAGGAGGTTCCGTCACCCTCCCGTGGGCACCAGGAATTCACTGCCATGGAAAACCCTTTTCCCACCAGTCAGTGCCCTCCCCAGCCTGACTGGCTGCAAAAGGACTTGGGTTTTTCCAGCAGAAATGAGGAAATTTTTGTTATTCCCTGTCAGTGATTCCTATGCCCTATGGGAATCCTGTGGGAAAATGTGTGCTGAGCACTCATGGATCCCGATCCATGAGGATTGGCTTGCTGAGGGCAGGCGGCTCTAACATGGCAAAACCAGGATCCATGGTAGGGAAAAATGTGGGATAGTCCATGATAAAAAGGCACACCATTCTCCTGAAAGGGGAATTCCATGGGGTTATATAGGGAAGGCCACATTCTGTGATTCCCAGGCTGGATGTGTATTCCCCTCCTGGCTTCCACTCCTCCTTCCTGCCTTCATTCCAATATTCCCTTCTTGGCTTCCACTCCTCCTTCCTGCCTTCATCCCAATATTCCCCTCCTGGCTTCCACTCCTCCTTCCTGCCTTCATCCCAATATTCCCTTCTTGGCTTCCACTCCTCCTTCCTGCTTTCATCCCAATATTCCCCTCCTGGCTTCCACTCCTCCTTCCTGCCTTCATCCCAATATTCCCTTCTTGGCTTCCACTCCTCCTTCCTGCTTTCATCCCAGTATTCCTCTCCTGGCTTCCACTCCTTCTTCCTGCCTTCATCCCAATATTCCTCTCCTGCTTTCCTCTCCTGCTTTCCGCTCCTCCTTTCCCCATTACCCCAATATCCCTCTCCAGGTTTCCACTACTCCTTCCTGTCTTCATCCCAATATTCCCCTCTTGGCTTCCTCTCATCCTTTCTGCCTTCATCCCAATATTCCTCTCCTGGCTTCCACTTCTCCTTCCTGCCTTCATCCCAATATTCCTCTCCTGCTTTCCTCTCCTGCTTTCCGCTCCTCCTTTCCCCATTACCCCAATATCCCTCTCCAGGTTTCCACTACTCCTTCCTGTCTTCATCCCAATATTCCCCTCTTGGGTTCCTCTCGTCCTTTCCCATCGTCCCAATATCCCTCTCCTGGTTTCCACTCCTTTCCCCACCATCTCTTTGCCAATGGATTTTGGGACAGGATTACTTGGATTTTCCCACTCCTCAATATCTTTCTCCTTAAACATTTCCCCCAAAACCTGCCATGACCCCAACCCACCCCACAGATCCCTCTTTAGCCCCACCAGGGCTTTCCATATGGGAATGGTGTGGGATGAACCCAATGTCAAAGCTCTTTCCCCCCCCAGTGTCTCCGGCTGCCGAACGTCTCCGCTACATCCTGGGGGAGGATGATGAGCCTCCCAATCCCACCCTTTTCACGGAGATGGACACCCTGCAGCACGACGGGGACGATCTGGAGTGGAAAGAGTCGGCCAGGTGAGGTGGGAAGATGCTTTGTGTTGGAAAAAAATCAGGAAAAGATCCCCTCCCTAAATATTCCTGGGTGGAAACAGAAGCAGGGAATGAGCATCATTTTAATGAGGCTCAAAAAGACATTCCTGAATTAGGGAATTGTAGAAAACAATGGATTTTTGGGGGGTTCGCACTGGAAGATTTCCCACCGGAGTCTTCTCAGGTTGGATCATCCCAGAGCTGGAGCTTTTCCCATTCCCAGTGGCCAAACGAGGGCAAAGTCCTGCAGAAAGGAGGAAAGATGCTGGGAAGCTGGAGAATTGGAGCTGGAAAATGGGAATAGGGGTCATAAAATCATTTCCCCAGGTTTTTACCCTCTCCACAATTTTTCTGGGCAGGCCAAGAGTGAAATTCTTCCCACCCCTCAAGGATAACAAGCCAACCTCCCCTGCTCTACCCTTCCTAAAATCATTAGAGGAGTTATAAGGGGAATTTGCTTTATTGAATCCGGATTTATCCAAGGGAATAATCTCAAATCCAGTGGAATTTTCTTGTCCTAACCTCACTTTTGTAAAGGCCAGCAGAGCTGGGGTTTTTTGGAAAGCTTTTGGAAGGGAGCCAGGGATGTTGATGGGATCCCAAGCCCTTTGATTTCAGTAGCACAGGTGGGATTTCTGGGATTGGGTGTGGAATTTCGGTCTTGGGATTGGGATCAGGCCCTGTGGATGCTTCTCCTCCTTCCTGGGCTTCATTTCCACCCTATTTTTCCATAGAGGTATCTGCCCATCCTTCCCTGCTCCCAAAAAAAAGCTTGGAAAGAAAAAAAATCAATGTATTCCTTGGGATTTTCATTAGGGAAGGATTTAGATGGAGGTTTCCAAATTCCCCATGGGAGGGTGGAATTTTCTGTAGCTGTCCATCCTTCTCTACTCCCAAAAAAGCCTGGAGGGCAAAAATTTCAATGTATTCCTTGGGATTTTCGTCAGGGACTGCTGGAGATGGAGCTTTCCAGATTCCACCTGGGAGGATGGATCTGTCTGTGTCTGCCCATCCTTCCACACTCCCAAAAAAGCTTCGAGCACAAAAAAATCCACATTTTCCTTGGTATTTTCATCAGGGAATGACTGAGATGGAGCTTTCCAAATTCCTCCTGGGAGCACAGAGATGTCTCCAGTCCCGATTTCTGCTCTCCCATGAGGAACCTCTTTAGTGCCAGCAGAGCAGCTCCGGGTCGGAGCAGCTTTGCCTGCTCCTAAATCCACAATAAATGGGAAAGAATTCCCAACGAGGGCCCTGAGCCCACCAGGGGGGTGGCATTTTGCCGGACTTTGGCAAATCGATGCCGGGGCAAAAGTGCTGCTGGAAACGTGCCCCGGTCTGAGGTGCCACCCCGTCTGCTCCCCACTGACCCATTTCCAGCAGGAAAACAGGGCAGGAAAGAAAAGAAAAGTGACCTAATTGGATTTAGTCTCAGTGGGAAGCTTGAATTCCATTGGCCTCTTTGGAAGGGCTGGAAAAAGGGTTTGTCCAAGGGAATTGGGATGGGGGGATTTGGAGGGATGAGAACTGTGGGTAAATGTTGGATTTCAGGGGTGTTGGGGTTTTGTTTCTGGCACAGCCAATTCCTGGTGCTCCAAGGAAACATTTTGGGAGTTTAGAAAAGCTGCCAAATCCCATGGGACCGATTTGAGGAGGGGGAAATCCATGGGGTGGAGTTTCTTGGGGGGGGCTGAGAGGTTTCCCAGCACTCCATGTTCGTGGAAGCAGCACTTTGGGTGATGGTGGCCCTGGATGTCTCCATGAATGACACTTGGCAGTTTGTCCTTGGAGCAGCATTTTGGTGTGGCTGATCCAAGCCAGGGCTCTTCCCACCCTTCCCCTGCAGCATTCCTGAGGCAGCAGCTGCTCCCAAAAACCTTCCTCCTCCTCCATCCTTCTCATCTGTGCCCCCTGGAGCAGCAGGAGCCCAAATCCCAGTTGTCCCAGTTCAATTTTGTAAGGTTAAGCTCCATGAAGGCTAATTCTGGAAGTCTCCTGGAATGGAAAAGCAGCTTTCTGCCCAAATCGACGTCTCACTGAGAGCGGCCCTGCCAGGAGGCTGAGACTTATTCCCAGGAGTTGGGAGAAATCAGTTGGCATTCCCAAATTTGCACTGAAGCCTCGGGTTTGGAAAACAAGGAGGTGGAAGGATTGATTTCCAAGGGATGATTTCCAAGGGGTCATTTCCAAGGGCTGATTTCTAAGGATTGATTTCCAAGGGGTCATTTCCAAGGGTTGATTTCCAAGGGTTTCCAGATCCTCTCATCTCCCACCACGGGAATGAAGGGCCCAGGCTGAGGTCTGAGAATTGCTAAGGAATTAAAAACCCTTGGGAATGCCCTGGGTGTTTGCTCTCCTGGATGTGTGGCTGGTCCGTGGAGGTGCAGATCCTGGCTAAGACAAGGTCAGTTCCATGGGAAAGCCTCCCAGTTTTCACAGGAGCAATTTGAGGAGGGGGAATCCCACAGGGTTGAGAGGTGGAAGCTCCAACACTGAACTCAACCCCACAGCAGCATTTTGGGTGATGTTCCTGGATTTCTCCATTCCCATCCTGAATGGGAAGGAAAACTTCATGGGATGAACTAACCCAGGCTTGCAAAGCCTCCTGCAGAAGGGAAGTTCCATGGGAAGAGCCATTCCCTTCTTCCCTTCTCACCCACCACCTCTGTTCCGTGCCCATCCCACTCTCGTTCCAGGTGGATCAAGTTTGAGGAGAAGGTGGAGGAAGGTGGGGAGAGGTGGAGCAAACCCCACGTGTCCACGTTGTCCCTGCACAGCCTGTTTGAGCTGCGGACGTGTCTCCAGACAGGAACGGTGCTCCTGGACTTGGATGGCTACTCCCTGCCCCAGATTATAGGTAGGAGCTGCTCCATGTCCATCCCAAACCACTCGCCCTGTGTTCCAAAGTGCTGGGAATGGACTTAATTTCCTTGCTCCATGAACCAGCTTGTGGGGGAATTAACAAAGAGGAGTTGAGACCCACCAACCTGCTGCAGGAGTTGTTGTCCTGAGCTCTGTGGGGCCGCAGGGGGGTAACACTTGGGCTTCCCATCAGATGATGTCATCGAGAAGCAGATTGAGGATGGCCTGCTGAAGCCAGAGCTGAGGGAGAAGATAAGCTACGTGCTCCTCAGGAAGCACCGGCACCAAACCAAGAAGCCAATCCACCGGTCCTTGGCTGACATCGGAAAATCCGTCTCCTCCAACACGTGTGAGTGCTTGGGGTCCACCCTGTGCCTGGTTACACCCTCGAGTCCTGGGGAGGAAAGTCTCAGGAGAAGGAAAGGGGGAGACCCAACCATTTGGGACACCCAAGTGTTTACTGAGTTGAGAAAGATGACAAAAGTTCTGCTGCTGGTGGGTTAAATGGTGGGGGGTTGTTTGCTGAGATGGTCAAGATTGTGTGAGGACAACGTCATTGTGTGAGGACAACGTCATTGTGTGAGGGACAACGTCATTGTGTGAGGAGAATGTCATTGTGTGAGGGACAATGTCATTGTGTGAGAAGAACCTCATTGTGTGAGGAACAACACTGTTGGTTCAGGGACAGCATCACTGGTTGAGGAACAAGGTTGTTGTGTGAGGGACAATGACATTACATGAGGAACAGTGTCACTGTGTGAGGGACAATGTCATTGTGTGAGGGACAGTGTGTGAGGAGAATGTTACTGTGTGAGGAGAATTCATTGTGTGAGGGACAATATCGTTGTCTGAGGGACAATATCATTGTGTCAGGGATTGTCGTGTGCAGGACAATGTCTGTGTGTGGGACAACATCACTGCAAGAGGGACAACATCATTGGCTGAGGGACAATGTCATTGTGTGAGGGAACGTCACTGTGTGAGAGACAATGTCTGTGTGAGGGGTAACTTTTGTGTGAGAACAATGTCATTGTGTGAAGGGATGTCATTACAAGAGGGACAATGTCATCGTGTGAGGGACAATATCACTGTGAGATGGATATTGTCATTGTGTGAGGGCCAACATCATCATGTGAGGGAAAATATCATTGTGTGGGGGACAATGTCGTTGTGAGAAGGACAGCATCATCCTGTGCGAACAATGGCATTGTGTGAGGGACAACGTCTGAGGGACAACATCACCGAGTGAGGAACAACATCATTGTGTGAAGGACAAAGTGTGTGGGAGGACATCACTGTGTGAGGGATGATGTCACTGTGCGAGGGAAAATGTTGTGTGAGAGACCATGTTATCGTGAGAGGGACAATCCTATCAGGTGAGGGACAATCCCATCATATGAAGGACAGTCCCACTGTGTGAGGGACGATGTCCCCACGTGAGGACAATGCCACTGTGTGCGGGCCATGGTGCTGACGGTCTCCTGGCCCAGGAGTTTTGTGGCACAGCAGCCAAGAGACAAATCCAGTCTGCTCCGCTGCTGAACCCGCCTATTTTTGAGCCCTTATAAAAGGGCATTTGTTTGTGTTCACGCCCGATTATTTTCTTGGGTTGAAATGGAGGTCATTTGGTGGAGCCCGGGATTTGCTGGGTCTCAGCTGCTCCCCACGGAGCCAGAAAGAGCAGCATGGGAGAGGCCATCAATAATAGTCCCACCCCGTGGGCACTCCCGTGTTTCAGAGCGTGTCCCAGGACTGGATATTTGAGCTGAGATTTGCCCAGAGCCTCCACATGAGAGCACAGATTGGAAAGGTCATGTTTAGTCCCTTGAGGAGACAACGTCGTCACTTTGAGTTCGGAAATAGGGACGCCAAGGAAATGGTGGTCCTTGGCAGGAGCAGAGGGTTCTCCCCCATTTCTTGTGCCAATGGCAGCTCCGTAGTGGATTTTGGCATAAATAGCATTGGCATGTTGGAAATGGGTCATGCCCAGCAGGAATTTCATCATTATTTTGGTTGGGTTTCATCATAAAATAAGAGGTGGGATGATGTGGTTGCAGATGGTGCTTTGGAGAGATGCAGAGCAGCCCAACAACACTGGTCCATGTGGTTCTCCAAAAAGAAAACACAGTCTGGGGAATTTAAGAGGTTTTATGAGGAAATTCTGGCCTTAACGTGGAAAATCCATGAGGGAAAAGGAAGTTTGTGTGTCAAGCAATCTGGGATGAAAAATGGGACTTGTCACCAGTTTGGGGAGGAGAAACATGAAATTTGGTGGTGGAATGTAAATGTTTTGAAGTGTGACGCTCATGGCAAGTGTCAAGGGTAGGTTTCTTTGGAGAATTATTGGATTAAAAAGCCAAATAAAGCTTTGGGTCTTCCCAAGAAACAGAAATTGCCCTTCTGGACCCACTGATGGTCTGGAAGGGACCATTGGTTGGGCATGGGGTGATGCAGGAAGATTTGGGGTAGGACAGTTTATTCTGTTGTTTCCCTTAACATTCCCTGGTTGCCACTGGGCAGATTCCCATGGGTGGGATGAAAGTGCAAACAAGAGGAGGGAGAAACAAATGGGAAAATTCCAACGGGTGGGATAAAAGTGCCAAGAGGAGGAGGAAGAAAAATCCAATTTCTGGTGTTTCTATGGTGGAAGGGTCAGGACTGTGCTGATGTTCAGCCTGACCTCTGGCCTTCAGCCTCACCCAAGGGTCCGCAGGGCTCCTCTAACAGCTCCTGTCTCCCAGCCCGCAGCCCCGTCCGGAGCCCGGCCACCGGAGCCGCCTTCCACCGCTCCACCGAGGACCTGAGGATGCGGCAGAGTGCGAGCTACGGCCGCCTGCGTAAGCCAGGGGTGGAACCACCCTAAAATTCCTGTGGGAAACCAAAAGAAATCGAGCTGGAGCATTGGGGAGGGGGGTTGTGGTGATAAGGGGTCCCACCACAGCCATAAGGAGAGGGTTTGTGTAACCATGGGGTGGCTGAAAACGGAAAAAACTCATGGAATCATCAAGGTTGGAAAAGCCCTCTGAGATCATCTCTGGATTGGAAGGGACTCATAGGGATCATCGAGTCCAGCTCTTAAGTGAGTGACCCATACAAGGATTGAACTCATGACCTGGGCGTTATTAGGACCAGGTTTTAACCAACTGAGCTCATCTCAAGGTCAAGCCCACCTGTTAACCAAGGGCTGTCGTCTTCACCACTGAACTTGAGTTGGGCTCGATGGTCCTTGGGGGTCCCTTCCAGCTTAGAATGTTCTGTGGATCTGTGAAATCCTGTCCCCAAGTGCCACATCCAAGTGTTTTTTAAGCACTGCCAAGGTGGTGGCTCCACCCCTGCCCTGTGCCAGGGTCTGACCAGCATCTCAGTGAAGGAATTCTTGCTCATTTTTGGGATCTCATCCCACTGCACCTGGTCTGGCAGCCCAGCTGTAATAAATAATGTTTCTTTCTATGCACAAAGTCCTCCCACCATGTTTTCTCCTCGCCCATGTGGTGGTTTCCTCACCTCCTCTCTCTTCTCTCCCTCAGGTCACGCGCAGAGTCGGAGCATGAACGACATCTCGGACACGCCGAGCACCGACCAGGTAACCACCCCAGAAACATCAGAGCAGTGCTATGAGGAGCATCTCCACCACACCCATGGTGGGGCTGTTCCCATCCAACCCCAACCCCATCATGGGGCTGTTCCCATCCCACCTTCCAATCCCATTGCTGCGATGGGGCTCTTCCCATCCCGCCATCCAAACCCATGGGCTTGTTCCCATCCAACCATCCCACTCCTTCCCCATGATGGGCTTGTTCCCATCCAACCATCCAACTCCATGGGCTTGTTCCCACCCAACCCCATCTCTGTGATAGTGTTGTCCCCATCCAACCATCCAACTCCATAGGATTGTTCCCATCCCACCATCCCACTCCAACCCCATGGCGGGACTATTCCCATCTAACCCCAACCCTGTGATGGGTTCCCATCCAACCATCAACCTTGTTCCCATCCAACCGTCACTTGCTATGACGGGCTCTTTCCCATCCGACCCCATCCCCATGGTGGGACTGTTCCCATCCCACCCTATCCCCACGATGGAGTTGTTCCCATCCCACCATCCAACCCCATGGGGTTGTTCCCATCCAACCCCATCCCCATGATGGTTGTTCCCATCTAACCATCCAGCCCCATAGGGTTGTTCCTATCCAACCCCACTCCAATGATGGGGCTGTTCCCATCCCACCATCCAACCCCACTGGGTTCCCTCCCAGCCTGAGGGAAGGTCCATGTGAGCCCTGTGTGGCCTTGCCCACTCGATATCCACCCAAATTCCTCATCAGGGAAGGCAATGCCTATGCTGACCCCTGGGGACTCGTGGGGAAGCTGTGCCAGAAGTGACACCCGTGCTTGCAAATGAGTCAGAGATGTGTGAGGATGCTGGTGGAGCTCGAAATCCTTAGGGTGGAAAAAAACCTCCCCTAAAATCTTTGGGTAGGGAAGGAAAGGTGCTTGGAAGAATGAAGGGATCCCTAAAGAGCCTTTTCCCAGCTGGGTGAGGGCAGTTGCAGGGGGAAATCCCATCCAAGCACATCCCATGGAAACAGGGATTCAGCTCTTGGGAGAAGGGTCTGGAAATAAAGCAGAGCTCTGTTTCCCCCTCTGTTTGCCCACAATGGACATGGGTTCTTAATGCAAAGCTCATCTGAGAGGCCTGGAGGGCTTTTCCCTCCTGGTTTGCTTTCCTGAGGGAGCTGGGAAGGAGCTCCAGCTGCTGGGGCAGTCTGTGGGCACATCCCTGCCTGGCAATGTGATGGATCAGCAGGAATTGGGGCCATTCCTTTGCTAGATGTCCCATGCCCATCCCAGGCTCTTTATCTGGGATGCATCACATGGACCTTCCTTTGTTTCTGCCTGTGGATGATTTCAGCATAAACCCAAGGGGAAATTCCCAGCAATGTGGGATTTTAGGGGATGATATGGGATAATGACTTGCTTTTCCCGAGATGTCCTTGCTGGCCTTATGTGGGGTGGTGCCAATTTAGGGCAAAGCCAAGTCTGGAAATCCTTGTATTCCTGGGAGCCAGGGGACAGGGACACCACAACATCAGGGCAGCAGAAGGTTTCCAGAGCACCTTCCAAAGCGAATCTATCCAAGGAACCCCAAATATCACCTCCAGCAATGGGGTTCGGAGGGTTAATCCCAAAATATGCAAAGCATTTAGGTTTAATCGCCCTATTAGACCCACTACAAAGGGACTTTTTAAGTGTTACTCGAAGCTTAGTGGTCACTGGTAACTCCTGCTCTGATTCCAAGCTGCACTGGAGGAGTTGCTTTATTATGATGACTTTTTTTTTCCATTTGGATTTAAAAGATTAGGAAGGGGAGAGCTCCTGCCTGGCTCACATGCCTCCCCTCATGCTGCCATATAGATTAGAATAACACCCTGCCTGGGTTGGTATTGAACCCTTTTAGACTCATAATGAAAGAGCTGCAGGGGAGGAGAGACCTGGGCAATAAATCCATGAATGAGGTTTCCTGCTTCCATTATTTGTTTCTGCTCCGAGGATGAGGATGGCAAAGAACGAGGCACAAAAACATCCCCCATGTGGAGCGATGAGGGTTCTTTCTGTGTTATGCAGGATTTTGGGGGGAATCTGGGGCTCCAGGGCTCAAAATAATCTTCAAAAATGAATTTTGCCTCGCTCCAGAATCCCTGGGTTTGGTTCAGATGTTCCACAGGGGGAGTTCATGGAGTTTTCCTTGTGTGGACCCCAGGGCAGCAAAGCCCCTTCTCCAGACTGGTTGCACTGGGGAGCCCTGAGTGTGGAGTTTAGTTAGTCTCGGTTTAGTGACATTTTCAAGGACAAAGGAATTCAGTTTTATGAACTTCTCCTGGCTTATTCTTGGGTGTGACTCTTGAATCCCCTCCTCTGGAAGTCCTGGGACCATCAGGGATGAAGAGATTTGAGCTTTGGTGATTGGGGCGTGGAAAAGAAGGGGAAAAGCCAAATTTTGGAGCCTTGCCCACCTTCATCTTTCCAACAGCTGAAGAACAAGTTCATCAAGAAGATCCCCAAGGATGCTGAGGCCTCCAATGTGCTGGTGGGAGAAGTGGAGTTCCTGGAGAAGCCCTTTGTGGCTTTTGTGAGGCTCCTCCAGGCGACGATGCTGGGAGGGGTGACAGAGGTGCCCGTCCCCACCAGGTGAGTGGAATTCCACAGCACTGAGTGGTCCCGTGACATGGAAGAGAGGGGTCCAAAGTCAGCAACACAGCACCTTCCCCTTCCCAGATTCCTCTTTATCCTCCTGGGTCCCACTGGAAAAGCCAAATCCTACAATGAGATCGGCAGAGCCATCGCGACTCTCATGGTGGATGATGTGAGTAGGTGCACCACTCGGCCCTCCCTGGGGACCCCCCTGCTCAGAGCCGAGAAGCAAAAGCAATTTTCACCCTATCACCCCAAAACCCTGAGCTTTAGCATCCCAAAATGCCATGGGATATGTGGGTGCCCGCCACCACCCCCAGGCTGAAGCCTCTCCCGTGCTGACCCCCAGCTCTTCAGTGATGTTGCCTACAAAGCCCGGGACAGAGAAGACCTGATCGCCGGCATAGACGAGTTCCTGGATGAAGTCATCGTCCTGCCACCCGGCGAGTGGGACCCCAACATCAGGATTGAGCCGCCCAAAAAAGTGCCCTCTGCTGACAAGAGGTGGGTGAGAGTTGTGGGGCTGGACCTCCCCCTGTGGCCACCCTGGTGTCTGCTGGTGTGGAGGAGCCAGAGGACACCACCTTGGCTTGCCTTCATCCCTTCAAACAGCCTCTGCAAACTCTTCACAAACCAGATTTCCAGCAATTTTTGCCTCTAGAGCTGTTTTTCCACTTTGCAGGGGCAACTTTTAGTGCCCATGGCAGAGGGTGGAATGAGATGATCTTTAAAGTCCCTTCCAGCCCAGCCATTCCAGAATCCTATGAAAATCTTCACTGAGCAAATCCAGCTCTGGATCTTTCCAAGCCCTCCCCACAGCCAGGCTCTGGTGCAGGCAGGGGGCACGGGCCCTGCCCCCTGTGCCAACGCTGGCCTGTCTGTCCTGCAGGAAATCGGTTTTCTCCCTCAACGAGGTGGGGCAGATGAACGGCACAGCCGGCGGTGCCGGAGCCGGGGGCGGAGGAGGAGGAGGCAGCGACGATGGGGAGATGCCCGAAGTTCATGAAATTGGGGAAGAGCTGGCGTGGACCGGCAGGTGAACGAGCACCCACTACCCAAAAACCTCCAGAGGGTCCGGCACCCACCAGCATCTCCTGCTGGATCATCCCATCCTGGGGCACAGAGGGGTGAAATCCTTGGGGGAGCAGGGGGTGAAGTCCCTTCAGAGCACAGAGGGGTCAGATCTGGGGGCACAGGGGGCAGAAATCCTTTTGGGGCACAGAAGGGTCAAATCCTTTTGGGGTACAGAGGGGTGAGATCCTTTGGGGTACAGAGGGGTGAGATTATTTTGGACACAGAGGGGTCAAATCCTTTTGGTGCACAGATGGGTGAGATCCTTTGGGGCATGGAGGGATCAAATCCTTTGGGGCACAGAAGGGTGAGATCTTTGGGACCCAGAGGGGTGAAATCCTTTGGGAAACAGAGGGGTGAAATTCCTGTGGAGCATGAAGGGGTGAAGTCCTTTTGGGGCACCGAGGGGTCAGATCCTTTCAGAGGGTAGAAATCCTTTCGGGACATGGAGGGTGTGAAATCCTTTGGGGCACAGGCTTTTGTGCATCACCAGATCTATTGATATGTATATATGTATATATATTTTTATATCTCACAACTGCCCAGAGAAGCTGTGGCCGCCCCATCCTGAGGTTGTCCAATCCAGGTTGGATGGGGCTTGGAGCCACCTGGGCTAGTGGAAGGTGTCCCTGCCCATGCCATGGAGCTCAATGGTCTTTAGGTTCCTTCCAGCCTGAGCCATTCTGTGATTCCACAATTCCATTTTGGTGGAAGTCACACACGTCTGGTGCCCCATGATGTCTCCCCAGGTTTTGTGGTGGCCTCTATTTGGATATCAAGAGGAAGCTGCCCTGGTTCCCAAGCGACTTCTACGAAGGTTTCCATATCCAGTCCATCTCTGCCATCCTGTTCATCTACCTGGGCTGCATCACCAATGCCATCACATTCGGGGGCTTGCTGGGAGATGCCACGGACAACTACCAGGTCAAGTCCAGGGAGAGGGGGTCACTTTGGCTTGGGGACAGAAAGATGGGAGGAGATGGGGTGGGTTGGGTTTTACCCTCCCTGTGCTATGCCAGGTTTTAATGCCAGGGCTGGAAATTCACCCCAAGTGGGACTGGCAGTCCTGAAATACTGTCAGGATGGGAAAACCCACCTCAATGGCAGGAGCAAGGGGACATTGTCCCAACCAGCCTATACAGGTCCAAGGAAAGGTCCTTCATTCCCATCTCCATGTGGGATGTCCATGGGGATATGAAGTGGCACAGCATCACCATAATTCCAGGTGTGATCCCTCCCCAGGGTGTCATGGAGAGCTTCCTGGGCACGGCCATGGCAGGCTCCATGTTCTGCCTCTTCGCTGGGCAGCCCCTCATCATCCTCAGCAGCACCGGCCCCATCCTCATCTTCGAGAAGCTGCTCTTCGACTTCAGCAAGTAGGTGTTGAGTGATTCCAGGGGAACTGGGTGCTGTGATCCGGGTATCAAAGGGGTTGGAGAGGCCCCTGCCCAGATTAAGATGCAAACAAGACCATGGGCTGAAGTCAAGAGAGTGGATTTTATGTGAGGCAGAGAGAGGGGAATAGAAAGGAACAGCAAAAAGGAGGGGTGGGGAAGAGAGAGAGGGACAGGGAGACATTAAACAGAAACCATATCACCACTCCATGGAACCCAACATCATCCCATGGGTCTTCTTCTGCTCTTCTCAGGGGTCCCAAAAGCACTGATTCATTTATGTCTGGAGATTCCAGGCACCTCCCCTGGGGAGGGGGAAGCTTTGCAGTCTCTTGGGACAGGATTTGCTGCACCACTTGGGTCATGTGCAGTCCTCTGGTGGTGGGAGGACTCAGGAATGAGGCTGGGGGTGCTTTGGGGGTCTTGGATGGTTTATGACCCTTCTCAGCTGCCTCTCATGGGAATGTCCCATCTGTACGTGGCCTTCCTGGGTGGGGGGGCTACTCCTTTGCTTTGGGGTGAAGGGATTCCACCATCACATCCCAAAACCCTTCTTCTCCACCCACTAGGGTGGATTCTCATGCTGAGTTTGGCTTTCTTTGTGGACAGTCTTTTTCCCTGAGCCTTGCTTGCTTCTCCTTAGACCTCAGGCAATTGAACAATGGTCTTCTCTCAGGTCTCACAGCCCAGATTCCAAACAGGAGGTGTATCTGGGAGGGTTCCTTGGTGGTCACAGATGGGTGGTTTCTTCTTCTTTGCAGTTTGACAAAAAGTCTTTTCATGATTTTGACAATGTTAAGGACAATTAGCATCATCTCAGTCTCTTACACCAGGACCATCCATACTGGGGTGGGAGATGTCCTTCAGCCCACAACCTGCTCTCATGGGGCTGCTCTTGCCTTGTCCCAATTTTCAGAGGCAACGGCATCGACTACATGGAATTCCGCCTGTGGATCGGCCTGCACTCGGCCCTACAGTGCCTTATCCTGGTGGCCACCGACGCCAGCTTCATTATAAAGTACATCACGCGCTTCACCGAGGAAGGCTTCTCCACCCTCATCAGCTTCATCTTCATCTACGACGCCATCAAGAAGATGATCGGGGCCTTCAAGTACTACCCTGTCAACTCCGACTTCAAGCCCGACTACGTGACCATGTACAAGTGCGAGTGCGTTGCTCCTGACCCAGGTGAGTACACCTCCTCCTCCTCGGGGTTGGATGGGGGAGACGGAGGGGTGAAGGGTCCTGGTGTGGATAAATCCCATGGGATAGTTGGCCGAGGACATGGAAAGAGGCAGCGACCTTGTCAGCGTGTGGTGGAGAGGCCTCGTCCTCACCCTCCTCCTCTGAGGGTGATTCTGAAGGTGGAAGAAGAGCCTTGTCCCCCATGGATGGATGTGTTGGTGCCTTCTGGGACACAGGAAGTGGTGCTGAGAGGAGAGACTTCATCCTTGTCCTCATCCTCCTCCTCTGAGGGTGATCCTGAAGATGGAAGAGCCTTGTCCCCCATGGATGGACATCTCTGTGCTTTCTGGGACGCAGCAAATGCTGCTGAGTGGAGAGACCTTGTCCTCATTCTCCTCCTGCTTGGGTGATTTTGAAGATGGAAGAAGAGCCTTTCCCCCATGGATGGATGTGTTGGTGCCTTCTGGAACACAGGAAGTGGTGCTGAAAGACTTCATCCTCGTCCTCATCCTTCTCCTCTGAAGGTGATCCTGAAGCTGGAAGAAGCACCTTGTCCCCCATGGATGGACATCTTGGTGCTTCCTGGAACACACCAGATGGTGCCAAGTGGAGAGACTTCACCCTTGTCCTTCTCTGAGAGATTCTGAAGATGGAAGAAGAGCCTTGTCCCCCATGGATGGACATCTTGGTGCCTTCTGGGAATGCAGGGAATGGTGCTGGAGAGTCAGGACCTCAGCCTGGAGCAGCCAGACCTGGATGGATAAGAAGGCAATACAGAAACCAAAAGACATTTTAGGTCACTCATTCCAACTCACTCTCCAGAAAACACCTGGAGGGGTTTTGTCCTCTCCAGTGCCTGGGACACCCTGGGATGTTCCCAGATGTGGAAACCCCCATGGATTGATCTTTCTCCTTTTTTTTCTGCTCCTTTTCCAAAAGGAGAGGCCATCAGGCTCTGAGCAGATGGGCTCTCCGTGGCTCCCCTGGTTTTGCTCTTGGATAGACCTCCTGGATGATCCCAGATCTGTAATTGTGCAGCTCAGATGCTCCTGAAGGAAACACCAGGAAGGTAGGGAAGATCTGTGGCTATAGGGAGCAACCACCCGCCCTCAGAGGAGCTGCATGGGTTTAAGAAGTCTAAATAGGAACCGTTTTGGGGAGAATCATCAGGAGGCTGATGGGGGAAGCAGGTGATGGTGAAGCTCTTCCCAGAAATTAAAGCATCCAAGACCTTCCACCCAGCATGTTCCCAGTGCCATCCCAAGGATGCCGTGAAGGGAATAACAAAGACGTGGTTCAATTTTGCATTTTCCCTCAATTTCTGCTCCTCCACCACCCGCTGAGCACCACGATCCTGTGGGGATGTGACAGTCCAGAGGAGCACCTGGAGCCACCGAAATTTATTCCCAGATGGAACCCCCCAAATCCGACCTGGGGGAGGGTGAAGGGAATTCTCAGGAGCTGAAACATCCCGGTTGGAGCCGTGACCAGCCAGCTGTGTGTGCTGGGCCGTGCCCGGGTACCGTGGCTGAGCCTCCAGGGAGGTGTCCCCCTTTTCCAAGCCCCCATCCCGAGCAACCACGAGGCATTTGCACCCCAAAAACCCTCCAACCTCTTTGCCACCCATTCCTTGCCCTCGCTGCCCAAGGCAGTGACACCCACGGTGGATTTTCCATTCCTCTAGATAACGAGAAGTTCTGTTTATTCCCCTCTCCATCCTTTTTTTTTTTATCCTTTTTTTTTAATTAGCTCTGATTTTTGATCATTATAACTGATTTGTCCCATATTTGTCTCTGCTGCACACATCAATTTGGGCTGATTTCAATCTCAAGTGAGTATCGCCTTCTAAATATTAAAACTCTTTTAATATTTGATACTCTTCCCCCGTGAGGGTTTTGGTGTTATTTTTTTTCCATGTATTTTGCTTTTCTCTCTCTGCTAAAAGGGTTCGTGTAGAGCCCTTAGGGGGGCTCTCTTAAATACCACCAGTGCTGTGCTGCCCTTTAAGCCGTAGAAATCGCAAATTAAGGCCGGTTTCTGGAAAAATAAGGATGTGGAGGGAAAAAAATAATAATACTGAGGATGTTTTTAGTGCTGGGTTTGCCAGAGCCCGGTTTTGGCAGCCCGCGGGTCTCTCTAACCCAGCGCTCGCTTCTCCTTCATTAATCCTCGGCGCCGGGGATGGAGCGGCAGGGGCGAGCCAGCCGAAATTCCCGCTT
>WBMV01004468.1:160910-171705 GCA_013396655.1 Campylorhamphus procurvoides
GGAGCGTGGGCAGCTCCAGCGCTTCCTGTTTGATCTTCTCTGGCGTCATCAGCTTCTCCTTCTGCAGCTTCTTCTTCTCCGCGGCAGCTTTCCTGGCCTCCAGCTGCCTCTGCCGGCAGGACTTGGCAGGCTCGGGCAGCCTGCGCACCTCGCGGGGGAAGGACGTGAGCACCTGGATGGCCCCGCTGCCCACCTTGGCGTTTTGGTTCTCCTCGCTGCCGAACTCATCCGTGCTGGACATCTTGTAGAGGGGCAGGACATGCAGCTGCTCGTCCTCAGGGATTTTGCCCACCACGCGATTGTCTTCCTTGGTCAGCGTGCAGACCTGGAGGGAGCAGGGGCACCAGGGGGATTCTGAGCGATGTGGTCCATGCTGGATGGGCCAGACCTTCTCCTTATTCCCCCACGGACAGGAGTCCACACCAGCCTGGCATCCCCCAGGCCTGCTCTGGTCCCCAGCTGGCATTTATAAATGTTCCAGGGGTTGGACAAAAGCAAACACTGGTCCCTGTGGGCACTCAAGTCTGGCTGGGGGGGGCTTCAGCACCCTTGGGGTGTCACACCAAGGACCTGGAGCCAGGTTGGGAGGACAGAATATCCTGAGATGGAAGGGACCCACAGGGATCACCCAGTCCAACCCTTAGCCCTGCACAGGACACACCAAAATCCCACCATGTCCTTGAGGGCACTGACTAAATGCTTCATGAACTCCAGCAGGCTTGGGGTTGTGACCACTGCCCTGGGGAAGGACAACTAGGGACTGACTGGCTCAGAAAGCGCCCCAAATTGAGGTGGGAGCACCCCAAAAACCCCTCCAGGTGCCTGCTCACCACGGTGCAGCCGTTGTAGAGGTTGTGCTGGTCCTTGTGGGCGTGGGCACAGAAGTCCATGCATGCTGTCACTCCCGAGAACGGCCTCCCCTCCTTCAAGCCCAGCCGGCAATCGATCGCTACATCCTCGTTGGTGACCTGGTGGAAGGAGGAGAGGCCTCTGGTTATCCAGAGTCTCCCAAACACCACCAGCTGGTCCCCATTCCCATCACCAAGGGTCATACCTGGTTTTGGTAGGCCTGCGGTGCCAGCCTCTTGTACAGCGGAGCCACCTCGGTGGCCAAGTCCTGAAAGCTCCTCCGGAGCAGCTCCTCCTGCAGCAGGGAGAACAGGAGGATGTCACCCTGGGGTGCTGGCAGCAGGGATGGAATCAGGGACAGAACCCACAGACACCACGCAGCACCCAACCCTTCCCACCGCGTGCACCACAGCACAAAGCACGTGGCTGAAGTTCCTGGTGAGGGTTTGGCTATTCAGCCTCAGCACCTGCTGTGCTTTCACTCACTCAACCCATGAGCCCTTTGGCTTCTTCCCTGGGGCTTCTACAGAGACCCCACTTGTGCCACCTTTCCTTCCTCATCTCCCTGACCCATCAAAAATCCCACATGGAATCCTATTTTCAGGCTTCCCCAGGAATCCTGGCTTCCCCAGGAATCCTATTTTCAGGCTTCACTAGGAATGCTGTTTTCAGGCTTCCCCAGGAATGCTGGCTTCCCCAGGAATGCTGTTTTCAGGCTGCAAACCCGGAGCTGAGGGTGCAGGAGGTCCCAACTCCCCTCCCTGTGCCATCCCACTCCATCCCCTCACCCACCTCTTTGGGATTGTCTCCCACCAGGCGGAACTTGCGGGGGGTTTTGCTCCGGGCGTATTTGCAGCCATTGAAGTACATGCTCCAGGAGCAGCCGAAGGAGAAGGAAGCACCACAGGTGTTGGGGTCCTTGCCTTGGCAGGCACAGGTCCGGCTGGCAAGGAGGGAGGGACAACACCAGGAACATCAGCCACCAGCAGGGAGGGTCCCCCAGATCCCATTCCCGTTAAGTAACCACAACCAATATATATTAATTAAAAATAGTGTGTTATTCTCAAATCACTCTCAGCAAAGTTGTGAGCAACATTTGTGGGAATGCGGCTCGGGAAAAATCAGTGAAACTTTAAATTTTGATAAACTAACTCTGATGTGTTTCAATGAACTAAAGCTTGGGAGAGAAAGATGGACTGTTGAAGTTGGACACATGGAATGCAGAATTTAAAGAGCACAGAGACATTTAGCAGAAACCAGAAGATAAAGAGACTCTTTAAGAAAGACAGTTTGTGTGTTGGAAAGTCCCTACCAGAGGAAAAAGATACCATACAGTTAAAAAATTGTGGACTAATTAGCTTAAAAAGCAAAAAATCAATAACCAACACACAATACTAATTAATGAAAGAGAATTACGCAATTTAGAACCAATGAACACTAATTTCGCTAAAAATGTACAAACAGGTGAAAAATCTTTGACTCTGTGCCTGGGCAGGGGCCGGGATTTTGTTGGTCACACACAGAGGGAACGAGGCAGGAGCAGAGGAAAGGGCTTCAAGTTGTGCCAGGGGAGGTTTAGATTGGATATCAGGGTGGTCATCCATTGGAATGGGCTGCCCAGGGAGGTGGTGGAGCCCCATCCCTGGAAGTGTTCAGAAAACGTGTAGATGTGGCACGTGGGGACACAGCACCGACCATGGTGGTGGTGCTGGTGGTTGGGCTTGATGAACTTGGAGCTCTTTTCCAACCTTACTGACTCTGAGATTCCTTGATTCTGAAACCTCCTGGCCAAGAATGAAGCACTGCCTGTCCCAGTTACAGCTGCCAGCACCAGTTTATCATGTGTGGGTGTCACCAAAGCTGTGTATTCTACACCCTCTGTGTCATTTCTGATGGACTGTCCATGATGGATCGTTGGCAGCAGCTGCCCAGGGCACCCCTGACCCCTCAGGGTGCAGGGTGGGTGTTAAAGAACCCTGTGGGACAGGGCAGTGTTTCTGTCCTCACATCAGTGACTGAGCTGGGATAACTCCCCTCTGGGGAGGCATCAGCACCTTCACACCCACCTGAGGGGTCATGTCTGCTCAGGGGCCATCAAGGATTCCAAAATAGCCCAGGACTCATAGAGTTAAATCACCCATTGTGGAACTCCCTGCCCTGTGGGAGGTGCTGGGCTTTCCCACCTGAACCTGAGCATATTTAATATTGGGGTTTGGGGACTTCTGGTACCATTCATTGGATCCAGAGGAGGAGCAGAACCTCAACAGGACTGTGACCATCACCCTCACCAAGAGGTTTCCTTTCCTTTCACTTTGCCCTCAGGGGCCCATGTGGGGCTCAGCACAGGGGTTAACAAGCACCATTCTGTTCATGTCCCAGGGTGCTGGGTTATACATCTGGGTTTATGAGTTAAAATCATTTTTTCTCTGTATCATTGCATTTGTTTCAATCTGTTTAGTAAATTTTAACGGTGGCTTGCAATCTCTCTTGAGCTGGGCTCACTCCTCCCACCAGTTTACCTTTACCCAGCACAGAGCATCACTCCCTGCCACTGAGCCCTGTCAGAGGGCTTTGTTTGGGGCTCTTTGGCAGCACCGACACTCACTCGTCATTGAGGCCACAGCGGCGGCTCGTGGGGTTGCCATACTTGGTGAGGGTGTCGGTGAGCTCCTGGTACAGGGTGTCCCCCAGGGTGCGGGGGATGCCCTCCCAGGCCAGGATGAGGATGATGATCACGGCGTTCTGGCAGTGGTGCCCAGCCCGGTGCCGCACCAGGCACAGCAGCTTCTCCTCCTGGTTGTGCCTGCGGATCACCTGCAGAGCAGAGGGGCCATGTCAGCTCCAGAAAACACCTCCTGGGATGAGGGGAAACCCTAAAATAGGTCCTGGCTGTTTCAGTGGGGATCTGGGGGACTGAGTCAATAAACACCACCCCAAGAAACACCTTCTGGGATGGAAGGGGGACATAAAAGAGGGTCTTGGCTGTTTTAGTGGGGATGTGGGCGAGCCGAGGCAATAAATAAACATCACCTGGGACGGGGGGGAGGGGAGTCAGAAATGGGTCCGAGCTGCTTTCTGTGGGGATCTGGCAGGGCAAGTCAATAAACAACACTCCAATTAACACCTCCTGGGATGGATGGACCCCAAAAGTGGGTCCTGGCTGCTTTCTGTGGGGATGTGGAGGGGTCAAGTCAATACATAAACATCTCCTGGGATGGGGGAAACACAAAAATAGGTTCTGGCTGTCTTCTGTGGGGATGTGGGGGGGCCACAACAGCAAACATTGCTCCAAGTAACACCTCCTGTGATAGAGGGGACCCCAAAAATGGGTCCTGGCTGCTTTAGTAGGGATGTGGGTGGGCAGGGTTGTGCTCCCCCGTGTGGGCTTTGGGGTGCAGGCATTGGCTGTGCTGAGGGTGGGAATCCCTATGGTGCTTCCCTGGGGGTGGACACAGCTCTTGTTTTCTCCTTGACCATCCCACCCCTGCCCACCGTGGCCACCACTGCTAGGGGACCTCCTTGTCCACAGGCGGGGGGACAGGAGCGCTGGGGGGGCTCCATGGGGGCACAGGAATGGGGCACAGGCACTCACCCACTTGGCAATGGGGCAGCCCCGGGAGCTCTTCCCCTCCTTCCCAGTGTAGATGACCTTCTCGATGCGGATGGCCTTGCCCTTCTCGCCATACCTGTCAGGGCACAGCCATCAGCCCCCACTCCCATGAGACCCCCTCTTGCCCTCATGGGCCCCTCAGAAGCCCCACCTCCAGAGGACCCCACTTGTCCTTAGGAGCCCCCACTCGCCCTCATAGGACCCCACAGGTCCCCACTCACCCTCACAGAACCCGACAGGACCCCACTGGCCGTCGCAGGACCCTGGTCACCCTCACAAGCTCCCACTCACCCTCAAGGGGTCCCTCATAGACCCTCACTTGCCCTCACAGGATCCTTCACAAGCCCCAGTTTTCCCTCATGAGTTCCCACTTGCCCTCATGAGACCCATCATGGGACTTCGTTCACCCCAACAAGCCTCCACCCACCCTCATGGGATCCCTCACGGGCCCCCACTCACCCTCACAGGACCCACTCATGACATGAGCCCCCTCATGGGTTCCCACTCGCACTCATGGGACCCCTCACTCTCTCAAGGCCCCACTCATGGGTCCCCACTCACCCTCCCAAGCCCCCACTCCCCTGACAAGACCCCATGAGTTCCTACTCGCCCTCAGGGGTTCCCATTCACCCTCATGGGTCCCCACTCACTATCACAGGTCTCTATTCATCCTCACAAGTCCCCACTCACCCTCATGTGCCCTCTCATGGGTCCTCACTCACCCTCATGGGATCCCTGCTGGCTCCCCACTCCCCTCAGGAGCCCCCACTGCCCCTGACAGGACCTCATGGCCCCCTACCCCCGCCCAGGACCGGGATGGGGTGGCAGAAGGTCCTCACCGCTCCTCCATGAGCTCCCTGATGGATGCCACAGTGGGCCCCGAGCCCAGGTGGGTGTAATACGGCCCCTCGTCCTTCTCCACGATTTGCTCTGTAGGCAGAGGATGGGGGGNCCGAGGCAATAAATAAACATCACCTGGGACGGGGGGGAGGGGAGTCAGAAATGGGTCCGAGCTGCTTTCTGTGGGGATCTGGCAGGGCAAGTCAATAAACAACACTCCAATTAACACCTCCTGGGATGGATGGACCCCAAAAGTGGGTCCTGGCTGCTTTCTGTGGGGATGTGGAGGGGTCAAGTCAATACAAAAACATCTCCTGGGGTGGGGTGAGCACAAAAAAAGNGGTTCTGGCTGTCTTCTGTGGGGATGTGGGGGGGCCACAACAGCAAACATTGCTCCAAGTAACACCTCCTGTGATAGAGGGGACCCCAAAAATGGGTCCTGGCTGCTTTAGTAGGGATGTGGGTGGGCAGGGTTGTGCTCCCCCGTGTGGGCTTTGGGGTGCAGGCATTGGCTGTGCTGAGGGTGGGAATCCCTATGGTGCTTCCCTGGGGGTGGACACAGCTCTTGTTTTCTCCTTGACCATCCCACCCCTGCCCACCGTGGCCACCACTGCTAGGGGACCTCCTTGTCCACAGGCAGGGGGACAGGAGCGCTGGGGGGGCTCCATGGGGGCACAGGAATGGGGCACAGGCACTCACCCACTTGGCAATGGGGCAGCCCCGGGAGCTCTTCCCCTCCTTCCCAGTGTAGATGACCTTCTCGATGCGGATGGCCTTGCCCTTCTCGCCATACCTGTCAGGGCACAGCCATCAGCCCCCACTCCCATGAGACCCCCTCTTGCCCTCATGGGCCCCTCAGAAGCCCCACCTCCAGAGGACCCCACTTGTCCTTAGGAGCCCCCACTCGCCCTCATAGGACCCCACAGGTCCCCACTCACCCTCACAGAACCCGACAGGACCCCACTGGCCGTCGCAGGACCCTGGTCACCCTCACAAGCTCCCACTCACCCTCAAGGGGTCCCTCATAGACCCTCACTTGCCCTCACAGGATCCTTCACAAGCCCCAGTTTTCCCTCATGAGTTCCCACTTGCCCTCATGAGACCCATCATGGGACTTCGTTCACCCCAACAAGCCTCCACCCACCCTCATGGGATCCCTCACGGGCCCCCACTCACCCTCACAGGACCCACTCATGACATGAGCCCCCTCATGGGTTCCCACTCGCACTCATGGGACCCCTCACTCTCTCAAGGCCCCACTCATGGGTCCCCACTCACCCTCCCAAGCCCCCACTCCCCTGACAAGACCCCATGAGTTCCTACTCGCCCTCAGGGGTTCCCATTCACCCTCATGGGTCCCCACTCACTATCACAGGTCTCTATTCATCCTCACAAGTCCCCACTCACCCTCATGTGCCCTCTCATGGGTCCTCACTCACCCTCATGGGATCCCTGCTGGCTCCCCACTCCCCTCAGGAGCCCCCACTGCCCCTGACAGGACCTCATGGCCCCCTACCCCCGCCCAGGACCGGGATGGGGTGGCAGAAGGTCCTCACCGCTCCTCCATGAGCTCCCTGATGGATGCCACAGTGGGCCCCGAGCCCAGGTGGGTGTAATACGGCCCCTCGTCCTTCTCCACGATTTGCTCTGTAGGCAGAGGATGGGGGGGACATGGATTTTGGGATGTGCACCTCTGCCAGCTGCTCCAAAGGATTCCAAACCCCCAAATTCCCTCAAACTGAGCACCAAAAATCAAGGGTTCACCTCCCTGTCAGAGCATTGAGGAAGGGCTTCATTAAACAGCCCGGTGGCTCTTCCCCATTCTCTGCTCTGGAAGATGCTCCCAACACAAAAATGTCACTGGAAAAGTCAGGAATGGGCATTCCAACCCACACTTGTTGGCACCTGCCCCATGTGGAGACCCAAAAACCTCCCTGAGCGGCCACAGCCCTTCCAAGTTCCTGGCAGCTGCCACAGCTCCATCCCAGCTCCGGGGTTTGCTCTGGCCACTCGAGTTCTGCCAACATGAGCCATGGCAGGAGATCCAGATTCCAAATCCCCTCCTCATCCCGGCCCCTGCTTCCCACCTGGAGCACCCTTGTGGTCCTGCTCACAGGGACCAGCCTGCCTGGATGCTGCCAAAACCATCACAGGATGATTTGGGAGCTGAAAACTACTGCTGCTGCTTTAGGTTTTCCCAGAGGACTTGGGGATGCTTCATGGGATGCTCCGAGTTGGCTGTGCCTGTGCAAGGAAGGAGTTGCTGTGCTGGGAAGAGGTGGAAGAATGACAGGACCATGGGAGAAGGATGTGGACTATGGGGAAGGATGCTGTGACTATCGGAGAAGGATACTGGGACTATGGGAGAAGGATGCTGGGACATCAAGGGATGATGTTGGTGTTACGGGAGGAGGACACTGGAGCTACTGGAGGACGCGGGGCTACGGAATACAATGCTTGAGGTACAGGAGAAGGACACTGGGACTATGGGGAAGGATGCTGGGACTACAGAAGGATCATGAGGCTCCAGGAGAAGGACACTGAGGCTACAGGAGAAGGATGTTCAAAGTACAGGAAAAGGATGCCAGAGTTGCCAGAGTTACCAGAGTACACTGGGATTATGGGACAAGGCTGCTGAGACTACAGGAGAAAGATGCTGGGGCTACTGGATGTTTCTGGGACTTCAGAAGAAGGAAACTGGGGCTGCAAGAGAATCTTGGGGCTACAGAAGGATATTCGAGATAGAGGATGCTGGAGCTCTCGAGAAGAATGACTGAGATACAGGAGAAGGATGCTCAAGATGCAGAAGAAGGTGGTGGGGCTGTGGGACAAGGATGCTGGGAATAAGGGGAAAGGATGCTGGGACTGTGGGAGAAGGATGTTTGGGCTATGGGAGAGGGATGCTGGGACTATAGGGAAGGATGCTGGGGCTTCAGCAGGGTGCTGGAGCTATGGAAGAAGGACCCTGGGATTACACAAGGATGCTGGAGCTATGGGAGGACTCTGGGATTACACAAGGATGCTGGAGCTATGGGAGGACTCTGGGATTACACAAGGATGCTGGAGCTATGGGAGGACTCTGGGATTACACAAGGATGCTGGAGCTCTGGGAGAAGGACCCTGGGATTACAGGAGAAGGACTCTGGGGCTATAGGAGGAGGATGCTCAGGATACAGGAGCAGGACACTGGGGTTGCAGCCCCACAACCAACACCCCCCTCACAGCAACAACCCCCTCAGTGCTCTCAGGGAATGGAGAAGGTGCCATGTGGGAAGAACAAGATGCTCCAGGCAGCCCTGGCAGCCGCGGGGGCGCAGGGTGGATCCCTGGCACACTGGGATGCTCCCCCACCACCAGGCAGGATGCATCCAGCACCACAGCTGGGTCTGGCCTGTCCTCCCACCCCTCTGCTCCAACCAGCCTGATTTTCATTCCCGTCATGTCCAGCTGGCGGGGAGCCAGGGCGAGGAGAAAGCCGGGCTCAGCTGGGATGCAGCTGTCCAGACACAGATCAATACAGGACGCACGTCTGATTCCATTCCAGCCTCCAACAGCACCCAATAAAGCACCAAGCCCAACTCCTGCTTCTCCCACAGCTTTTCCTTGAGAAAACACAGAGGTGGCAGGAGGGGAATCCCCTCTCTCCCAGCCCCTTAAACCACTCTGGAAAAGGAAAAGCAACTCAAATCCTTTCCTGGCAAACTCTGACATCAGTTCGAGCAGCCTCAGAAAAGCTTTTCCTTAGCTCCGTGACTTTTGGGCTGATTCCTGCTGCCATTTACAAGCAAATAAACAAATAATCATAAGCCCCACTAATAAAGTGCAGCTTGGCCTCAGCCTGAGGCCACCTCTCCCAGCAGCAGGGGGGCTTTTTTCCAGCTGGATGCTCCAAATCCTCACCCTGCTCCTCCCAGGGAGGAGCTCTGGTCTAAACTGGGGAGGGAAGATTCAGCTCCCCATGCTCAGATGAAGATGGACGAAAAGGACCAGGTGAGAATTCTCTAGGACTTGCTGCAAAGTCTAACAAATGCCACCATACACCTCAAAAAGACCCAAAACCCCCACAAATCCAAGAGTTTGGTGATTTTTCAATGCAACCTGGTTGGATTGGCCAGGGAACAAGGTGGCATCCCAGCAGCAAGTGTTTCTCCAGGGATAAGCACACACGCCAAGCCAAAGTTTGGGTTACTCTGAGTAACTCCAACCAGCTAATTTGGCTGAAAATACATGGAATAACCAGAGTTTGGGTGGGTTTTGACACAGGGACCACCACGGATTCATGAGATTCAGCCGAGTGGTTGAGACAAAACCCAACAGCCCTTTGGTGTGGCTGATCATCCAATGCCTACCAGCACAGCCAGCAGTGTAGGTGCCACTCCCATAGTGACACTGTGGGTGCCCACCATTCCCAATAAAAATTACTGGAGAACAGAAAGCAAAAGGAGCTCCACAGTACCAGGATTTTACCATGCTAATGCTGCATCCCCCCATAAAACTGCAGGATTTGCCAGTGCTGTGCCATCCACGAGCAATCCTGGATGAAGAAACTCCTGGCAATGCCCCCCGGGAGTCCCCCTGGCACAGCCACTCACTCACCAACGCAGTCGCAGGTGGGGAATTCTGCTTGTGCCCGCTTGGCTGGTGTGTCCAGGAGGCTTTTGGTCGGTGTGTCCAGGTATTTCAGCGGGGACTCCAAAAAGCCGCTCAGGGTCGGTGTCAGCGGCACCTCGTCCTTGGTGGGCGTCCTGTCAGCATCGTCCACGTCTGGGTTTTGGCTTTCTTCAGAGTAAAAACACGTGGTGGACACCACGGTGATAGCACCAGAAGATTCGATTTTGATCTGCTTGGGGGACCGGGCAGCGAAGGGGGGCTCCGGCAGAGGAGCCTTCCCTGGGGACAACGAGCAGCTCTTCGGTGTGGTGCTGCTCGGGGCTGGGGCGGCGGCGGCGGCGGCGGCGGCAAAAGGGGACTCTTGCGGGGCTGGTGCTGGTCCCCCCGGCCCCTCGGCAGCCCCGGGCACCTCGGGGGGCGGCAGGCTGAAGTTCTCCCCGAATTCGGCTTCAAATTGTCGGATAAGCTCTTCCAGCTTGTCATCCACCATGATGGGAGCTGAGGCGGCCGGCGGGGGCGCAGCCGGCACCTCCTCCGATCCGGTGGGGCCCGCCGGCGCCNTCGCCTTCTTGATCTGCACTTGCTTGCGGACAGGTTTGGCCGGGGGGGGCTTTTCGGGCGGTGTTTTCTTCTTCTTCTCTTTGGGCTGCTTCTCGAAGGGTTTGGGGGGCACGGCCGGGGCACTGGGACCCCACCAGCTGCCCGGCCGGTCTGGAGGTGTCGCTGCCGCCGCCAGGCTTTGCTCGAGGAAGAGGCTGCGCTTGTGGTGGAGGTGCTGCTGCAGGACCAGCTGCGTCTTCTTGTGCAGGTCGGGCTCGGGCGCTGCCGGTGGCAGGTGGGGGCCACCCGGCACTTCCTTGCTGGGCACTCGCTCGGGGGGCTCTG
>WBMV01004468.1:172703-185175 GCA_013396655.1 Campylorhamphus procurvoides
TGGGGGGCGGGCGGGGGGACGGCGACAGCGCGGGGCCGCGGGGACGCCAGTTCTTCACCGAGAGCCGTCTTGATCTTCTGCTCTAGCCATTCCAGGTAGTCGGGGCACTCAGGGCCGTCGCAGTTGCAGTTGGGGGGCTTCACGCCGTGCTTGGCCAACGCCAGGGCGGCCTTGAGGGCGTGCAGGTCCTCGCCCCGAGGCACACCGTCTGCCGCGCCCAGCCCGCCCCGGCTCATCTCCGAGTCGAACTTCTCGTACAGCAGCGACGGCGAGCCTGGCAGCGGGAGCCGGTAGGAGGAAACGGCTTCGGCCACCGCCGAGAAGGCCACCAGGTTCCTGACATCTTCCAAGTGGGCTTTGCTGGCAGCGGGCGGCTGGCCCGGTGACCACCCGCTGGGCTCCATCAGCGCGGTGCCCCCCGGCTCCGGCCGGCCCCCATTCACCAGGCTGAGCCCGCTGCCCTCGTTCAGCCGCCTTTCTTCCACATAATTAATTGGCCCTTCTTCCATTTGGCTTCTGCTGGGTCCATCAACTGTGCTGCCCGCCGAACCTGTCTGTGAGGAGGCAGAGAGGAGAGAGGTGAGATTCACCCTCCACCACCCACGTGCCATCACCCCCCAGCCTATTTTCTCCCTCTTTTCTTTAGTCACTCTTTCCCCATCTCTTTTTCTGACCAGGGGGATGAAGATGCGGACGAACCACGCGAAAAACTGATTGCTGGTGGCAAAGCCACACGGGGAATGCCCAGCTGAGCAAGGACCAGCTTGGCTCCGAAGGCAGCTGCTCTGCCCCGCGCCACCCACGTCCCCACCCGCCACCCGCTTTCGAAATTGCTCATGGGAGGCTCGGGATTTCCATCGCCCGCCAAGGCTGAGAGTGCTGGGGTAGGACAGGGAGGGTGTCCCTGGCTCTGGCGGCACAGTTTGCCCTGGCGAAGGAAGCGGCACAAGGAGGAGAGAGGGGGGTTTTTTGGCCCTGCGCCCGAGGCAAACATCCTGGCTGGGAGCAGCCGGCCTTCGCCGGGGGCCGCGGCACGGCAGGAAGCCGCCGAGTTGGCTACGCCGGTGCCAGGGGCTGCTTTCACCTCGAATAACCCGGTGTCTGTATCAACACAGCCGGCCAGGGCCCCCGGCAGCGCCGAGCGGCACCGGCCAAGTGCCAAGGGAAGACCAAACCCAGCCGTCTGTGCCGGCGCGAGGTGGTGGCACTCAGAGAGCCCATTAGAGCAGCCTCTGAGATGCACACCCTGGTTAAGACCTTCCCAGGGCGTTTGCCAGGGATGGGGTGGGCCTTTCTGTGCCCTGTGGCTCTACCCCCCTCGGCGGTGGGGATTTCGGTGCTCCGGCAGCCGGGGGTGCCAGGTGCGGGCAGAGCATCGACCCGTTTGCCGATAACCAGGGGGAGCTTCCGGCAAGCTAAAAATACACCGGAGTTCGCTGGAAAACCAAGCCAAAGCAAGCAGAGGCTGTGGGCAGAGCTTCCTGCCGCTGGATGGGGCCGGCACTGGCTGTGGGAAGGATCCAGACCTCCGACTCAGCGGGGACACCCCGAGTTACAAGGTACTGTTACAAGTCACTGCTCTGCGTTACAAGTTACTGTTCCAAGTTACAAGTCACTGCCCTGAGTTATAAACTACCCCTGTCAGTTACAAGTTCCAGCTCTGAGTTACAATTTAAAGGTCTGAGTTACAAGTCACTGCTCTGAGTTACAAGTTATTGGTCCGAGTTACAAGTCAGTGCTCCCACTTACAAGTCACAGCTCCCAGTAAGGGCTGGTGTCCAAGCCAGCTGTCCCTGTGGGGCTCTTGGTGTCGGAGCCGTGTTTAACCCCCGCGGCTTCGGCACCGCGTCCTTCACCTTCTCGGTGAGAGCGTGAGCAGAGCCACACTCGTGTCCCACGCCGGAGATAAGAACGCTGCTGACTCCAGCAAAACCCTCCAACTGAAGGAACCACTCCCAGCACGATTCTATCGCAAAAATCCCGGGGGTGGGGGGGGAAACTCCCAGGGGGGCACAGCACAAACCACGGCACAGGGCTTGGAGGGGCTCGGGCGCCCTCGCAGCATCGCCGGAGCCGCGGGCGACGGGACCGGTCCGGCAGGTCTGGGGAGAAAGTGCTTGGCCCGAGCCCGACGGCGCAGCCCGGGCAGGGTGGGGACAACACGCCCCCGCTCTCCTTTGCGAAGCACGGCAGAAACAGCCCCGCCCGTCCTTCCTACGCCGTCATCTTCCTCCTCCTCCTGCCCAGCCAAAGGGGTTTTTCCCAAGCAGCTTGCTGGAGATAAACACCCCTCGCCCCCGAGCGGGGGGGACAGGCCGCTGCCCCCGAGTGTCACTGCAGTGACCCAGCCCGGGGAAATGGTGACAAACCTGCTTTGCTCCAGGTGGGAGCGGCCGCCGGCTCCGAGCGTCTTCCCAGGGGGAAGAACCTGCTGGGGAAGGGCAGGGGAAGCCCCAGAAAGCAGCCGCGGGGCCAGGGAGGCACCTTGGGCTGCTCCACCCCATATACCGCGTTATGGATCCAGACTGGGGATGCAGGAGACCAGTTCACTCTGTGAATCCAAGCAGGAGTGAGCATCCCCAGATGCTCCTAAAGGGTTAATCCGAAAGCCACAACCTTCCCCAAATCAGTGGAGGAAAAAAACTGATATATATATATAAATATATAAAACATAATTGCTTTTTCCTGGCTCTCTCATCCAGCTCCTTTTGTTCCCGGCCCCGTGGGCTGGGAGATGGAAAGGCCTCGCGGCTTCCCCTCGAAAATCGATTCCCTTCCCCATCTCGACACACTCCAGCCTCATCCACAGAAATCCCCCCCATCACTGCCGTGGACGCCTGTTCGGCCCGTTTTCCCTGGAAAAACTACTGCCTGCCCAAACCTCCTCCCATTCAGCCCGCGAAAGGACAAAAGCCGGGGAGGGGACGCGGCGGGGGGGGATAAATTAAAATAAAGATAAAACCAAGCGCTTTCGTTTGGATTAATTCAATCCCTCCTGCACGGCCCCTTCTGAACTCCCCCTGTAAAAGGGGAGGGGGGGAATCCCCTTGAGAACGAAAACACTTTTTTTCTTTTAATCTATTTTCCCTCTTTTTTTTTTTTATTTCCCCCCTGGTTTAAATGCCTCAAACAGAAGGAAGGAGGGAAAAAAAAAAAAGGAAAATAACCACAGAGGCAGAGCCCGGCTTGGAGGGTTTCCAGCCTGGGCTGCGCTCCCTGGGAATAGCCGGGAGCCGCCGGCAGGCGCCGGGAGCGCNGCTGTGGGAGCCGCGGCCGCCCCGGCCCTCCCCGCCCCCTGCCAAGGCAGCTGGAGGAGCCATTAGTGCCGGCGCGGCGCGCACGTAGGGATGGAGGGATGGAGGGAGGGATGGACAGACGGACAGACCGCCTCGGCCTCGGCCGGGCCCCCGGAACAGCCTCGAACCCCGCGGGGATACGGGGGAACCCCGACCCCAGAGCCGGCGGGGAGGGATGGATACAGCTCCACTTGGGAAAGGTGGCCCTATAGATCCTGCTTCCCTATAGATCCCACTGTCCTATAAATCCCACTGCCCTATAGATCACACTGCCCTGTAGATACCACTGCCCTATAGACCTTGCTCTCCTATGGATCCCACTGTCTTATAAATCCCATTACCCTATAGATTGCACTGCCCTGTAGATCCCCCTGCCCTGTAGATCACATTGCCTTGCAGATCCCACGGCCCTAGAGATCCTGCTCCCCTATAGGTCCCACTGCTCTGCTGTCATATAGATCCTACTGTCCTATAGATACCACTACTCTATAGATCCTGCAACCCTAGAGATCCCACTGGTCTATAGATCCCACTGCCTATAGATCAAATGACCCAGATATCCAGCAATCCATATTTCTAGCAATCCATATATTCAGCAATCCATATATTCAGCAATCCTATATATCCAGTAACCATATATATATATAGCAACCCTATACAACCGAAACCCTTATATACAGCAATGCTATACATCCAGCAGCCCTATATAATCTGCAGTCTTACACATCCAGCAACCTGCATATCCAGCAATTCTATATATCCAGCAATAAATAATAATCATCAGTTAATATATTTAGCACCTCATATATTCCACAATCCCATATATCCAGCAGATCTATAATCCAGCAAACCTAAACACTCAGTGGCCCTAAATATCCAAGTTCTAGATACCAACTCATGGGACCTACACATCCAACAACCCTATATGGCCAGCAGTCCATATATCCAGCAAACCTACACATCCAGCAAGCCTACCTATCCAGCATCCCTATATATCCAGTAACCCTATATAATCAACAATCTTACACATCCAGCAACCTGCACAGCAACCCAGTAACCCAATATATCCAGCAACTCATTGTATCAAGCAACACATATACCCCACAATCCCATACATCCAGCCCCCCTAAACACTCAGAAACACTGAATTCCTGAGTCCTCTATACCCAGCAACCCTACATATCCAGCAACCTATACATCCAACAGCACTACATGGCCAGGCCTCAGTCCTATACATCCAAATCCCACAGCAGCCTCAAATCAACCCAAAAAGCAGGGGATGAGCTGGGTCCGCACCCGGACATCCATCCATCCACCCACCCACCCATCCATCCATCCATCCATCCATCCATCCATCCATCCATCCACCCACCCATCCATCCATCCACCCACCCATCCTTACAACAGCATGAGCTGTTCCAAATCCTCTTTTCCCCCTTTAGTTTTCCTTTTTCTCCCTCTTTTCCAAGTTATTCCTTTCCACCTCCTTGTTGGGGCCGTACAAAGAATAAACCAAACACCACAAAGCCAGCAGGGCAAGAGGTTTAAACATCTCACCCTCCAAAAACACCTGTTCACTCCACCAGGGCCCCCAAAATTCCCCAAAATTAATATTCTGGGGGTTTATTAAATGCCACAGCAGGAGCCAAACGGGTCAGGAGCTGCAGAGAACAGATGAACTCAGTTCATGCAACATAGCTCGGGAAACACCGCTGCAAAAATCACTCCATTTGGTTAAAAGTGTGGAAAATTGGGAGGCTGGTGGGAACGCCAAGGTGTTCCCCGTGGCACCGGGGGGGTCACAGGGCAGTGTGTGCCGGGGCTGCGGCGAGGGCACGGCCGGGAGCTCCGGAGGTCAGCAGGAGCCGCTGCCAGCGGCGGCACGGGCCGGCCAAGAGCTGCCTTGGCTGCCGGCCCCGCTCTGGTGGAGCCCGGCCAGCCCCGGCACTCGCATTGTGGTTTTCCTCCTCTGGCAACAACTTCCAGGGATCCTCCATGGGGATGGTGGGCTGGGGGGCACCGCCAGGGAAGCCCCGGGAATCCCTGAGTGTGGCGAGACCCTACAATAGCAACGTGCCACGCTGGTGCCACCGAAGGGATTTGCTGGGGAAGGGAATGCTGCCGGAATCAAACGGGATCGAGGCTCCTGGGGGACACCACCTCGAACCACCAGACCCCAAGACATGCGAAACCCCTTCCCAATCCCAAACCACCACCACAGCCCCTGGTGCTGCGGGAGACAAGCTGGGGAGGAGCTGAACGGCGCAATGACCTAAATCCATGCTCAACGCCCGTGAAAATGGAAAAACCAAGGAAACCCGTGAAGCCCGAGCACCGAGTCAGCGTCGCCAGCCCCCCGGCCGCCCCCAGCCGGGGTACCCACCGCGCCGGCCCGCGGTCCTGCTGCCTCCCGCCGCCACAGGCAGCCACCACTGCCTCTCCCGCCTTGTTTTCCAAGCTGTTTCCATGGCCCCGGCTGACCCCGGCGCTGGGTCTGAGCTGCTCGCTCCTGTCCTCATTTAGCCCGGAGAAAAGCCGGAATAGCGGCGATGCCGAGGGAGCTGAGCTGATTTACGCTCTGGGAAGCCCAGCTCTGCTTTACTCCAGCCCCGGGAGCGCTTTCGGGGACCCCCCGTGGCCGTGATCCCTCTCTGGATGGTGCTGGGGCAACTATTCCACCTTTTCCATCTCACTGAGCCAGTTGAACATGACACATTCCCGCTCCCAGCTCCTGCACCAGAACCCCGCCAGTTCTGGGAGCTTCCGAGGGATGTGGGGGATCTTTTCCCAGGAGGAAAAAAATTTATGCCCACCTTCATCCTCCTTGTTTCGTCCAGGAAAAGCGTTGTCCCTTTTGGAAGGGATGCTTGGGGTATGGATGCTCAGGGTGGGAATGCTCACAGTGAGGATGCTTGGGTTTGGGACACTGGGAGCAGGGATACCTGGGATGGGGAATGCTCGAGGGGATGTTTGGGGTGGGAATGCTCGGTAAGGCAATGCTTGGGGTTGGAGTGTTTGGAGTGGGATGACTGCAGTGGGCACAAGATGTTTGGGGTCAGGACGTTTGGAGCAGGCATGTTTGGAGCAGGGAAGCTCAGCCCCGTGGTGAGGCGAGCAATGCCCCAGCACATGCTCCCACCGGAGCAGTTTTTGGGAAGCAAGATTCCGAAGCCAAGCCACGGCGTGTGTTCTCAGCGCGGCGCGGAGCCGAGCCGGGAGCCGCCACTTGGCGCGGGCAGGGGGAAAGGCTGGAAAAGGCTTGGCACGGCTCGGAGCCGCATCAGGCTGCCGGCTCCGGGCGGACAGGGAGGGAGCCGAGCTCTTGAAAGGGAAAAGGAGGAAGAAAAAAAACCCACGGCGCTATTTTTGTTTCTTGAAGCGGTTTTTTCCTCAAACACAGCTGGATCCTCTCGTGCCGGCGCTCCCGGATTGGCACCGGGGCTGGCGCGGCACAGCCGGATCGCTGTGTCTGCTCTGTCCATGGAGAAGGGGAAGGAGGGTGGGAAAGAAGGGGAAAAGCAAGGAGAAAGGGAAAAAAGGCAAGAGGAAGATAGGGAGGAAGGGGAAGAGAAAGAATGGGAAGGAGAAGGGGAAGAGGAAGAGGTAGAGGAAGGGGAAGAGGAAGGAGAAGTGGAAGAGGAAGGAGACTAAGGTGAGGAGGAAGGAAATGAAGAGGAAGATGAAGGGAAAGAAGGAAAAAGGCAAGAAATGGGCAAAAGGGAAGAATGTGACAATAGAAACATTGAAGAAGAAGGTGATGAAGAGAAATGGGAAGAAAGGGGAAGAAGGGGAGAATGGGAAAGAAGGAAGGGGAAAAATGGGATGGGGAAGGAGGAGAAGGGGAAGAAGGTTGGGATGGGGAGGAAGTGAGACGGGGGTAAGAATGGGGAGAGGGCAGGGAGGAAAGGGTCAGGAAGGAAGAGGATACATCTGGGAAGGAAGGGGCCTCTCCTGGCCTCCCACCCAGCCTGGCAGCATTTCTGTCCCACTGCAGCTGCCCCCACAGGGCCGGGCCCAACTTCACAGCCCCACTGCCAGCATTCCCTGCAGGACCAGGCTGGGTCCCCCCACCCAACAGCCTCCAGTAGGGACATTCCCACTGCAACAACTGCTTTACATTGCAAATCAGGTGGGAAAAGTCACATTTTGGGACGCAAGAAGGAAAGTCACCCTGAACACGTGTGTTGAGCAAACTACACCCTGATTTCCAAGCCTTTGCCCCAGCTTTGAGCAGGGGAGGGGTCCCTACACCCTCCTGGTCCTCCAAATCAGCGATACGCCACGCAGCACCCAAAGCTGCTCGGCTTCCCTCCAGGTCATCCCCATCCCGTCATACCTGCGGGATGTTGTGGGGCCCCCCCTCCCCGGGCCGTGGGGATCCTCACACCGACACGGCAGTGCCGCACAGCCCGACCTTCGGCACAGGAGCAGGAGCAGGAGCAGGAGCAGGAGCAGGAGGAGGAGAACCGCGTGTGCTGCCGCCCTCCCTGCCACTCGGCAAGCACGGGCAAGTCGGCGGCGACGGCCGGCGGGCAAGAGCCGGGAGATGAGTGGGAGCCGTGCCCTGCCCCATCTGAGAGCCGGGAAAACGCCGCCTCTGCCAAACCCAGAGCTGGTTTCACCGCCACGACCTGTTCCCCGTTGGGAGATGCATCTTGTGGCAGGTGGGAGACACGACTACTTGGGATGAAACCCCTTTTCCCAAGCCTGAGGAAGGTGCACAGGGTGTGAAACATCGGCCGGGCATCAGTGAAACTGCAGCACGCTATGCAAAAAAAAAAAAGCCCTTTTTCTCCTCCAAAATTTCAAGCTCTCCCGCTATCCCAACTGCCTCCCCGGGGGCTGGAGCCGCTGAGTCAGCACCGGCACTGCTGAGTCACCACAGCCACCTCAGCCTGACAACACCGATGAGATCAGCTCAGCGCGGGGGTTTCGGCATCACCACATTCGCCAGCGCTGCTGGAAGGCTTCTACCAGCATTTTGGGATCTCACTGGCTTTTCCCCGCTGAAACTCAGCCATCCCCAAAACCACAGCGATTGGCATCGCCTTGAAGCCAAGGAAACACAATGGACAAACGGTGAGGGCGCCGGGGAAGCCGGCGGCGTTTCCACTCTCCCACCCTCCAGCCGGTGCCGTGGTCCTCTCCGAAAACACCTCACCAAGGACCACCCACCATCCGCATCCTCCCCGGCCCGCTTGCCAGAAAAGGAACGGGAATGATGAAAGAGGGGAAAAACAAAGTCTGAGTGTGCCTTTTCCTCCCCTCAGTCGGGTCATGGGCACCGCGGGGGAAGCACCGCCACCGCCTCCGGCTTCCCCAGCCCGGTGACGGCGCTGGTGACTCACGGCAAGGAGGGGGGAAGCGGCGCGTGCACGGGGCCCTCGTGTTTGTAAACCTAAAAAAAGCCATGTGCGGGCAGGCAGCGTGGTCTGGAGGGCAGGGAATGTGGTCCAGGGGGCAGGGAACGTGGTCCAGAGGGCAGGGAACGTGTTCCGGAGGGCAGGCAGTGGGATCCCGGAGGGCTCTGGAGGGCAAGCTGTGTGACCCCAGTGTGCTCCCAGTGTGCTCCGGAGGGCTCTGGAGGGCAAGCTGTGTGACCCCAGTGTGCTCCCAGTGTGCTCCACACAGCAGGCACTGTGTTCCCAGAGCCAGGCAGTGTCATCCCAGAGTGTTCCCAGTGTGCTCTATACAGCAGGCACTGTGTTTCCAGTGTGCTCTGGAGAGAGGCAGTGTGTTCCCAGTGTGCTCCCAGTGTGCTCCCACTGCATTCCCAGTGCTTCAGCGCCAACTACCCCAGCCGGGAAGGCTCATGGAGGCGCCCGGAGAAGCCAGCAGCGCTACAAGAGCTGGTGCTGCGATGGCGTTAATTAAGTGCCAGGGCTTTAATTGCAGCGGCATTAACTGGCGCGGATTTAAGCGGCAGGGCTTTAAGTGCAGCAGCTTCAACGCAAGGGCCTGGAGTGCAGTGGCTTTAATTGCAACACCAGCGAGTCCTAAGACGTTCAGGCTCCTCGGAGCCCCTTGCCCGGTTGCTCCTCATCCCTGTTCTGCACCCAGCACCTCCCGGGATGCTGCTCCATCCTTTCCATCCTTTTCCAGGCTGGAAAGTGGAGCTGTGACAAGCGGGGCTGTGCCACCAGCCCTGTGGTGTCAACCCCTTCATCCATCCATCACATCACACCCACCCTGACAACTGCAGCGATCACAACTTGCTCCCATCCCTTTGGGATTTTTTACGGCATTTTGGTGGCTCAGAGTTGTTTTTTCCCCTCGTTTGGCTGCGACGGGAACTGCAGGCTCGGGAGCTCTGGGTCCCCAGCTCCCCCCTTCGACAGCAAAATCTCATTTAATCAAAAGATGCGGCGACTGGATGTGCAAAGCACTTCGCTCCCTCGCTTTTTTTCCCCCTTAAGAACTGCCATTTTAGCTGTAACAAACAAACACACCGCATTGTCCCCGAGACACCACAACCCGGCAGAGCCCTTCCTGCGAATCCCAGCCCATCCCGCTGCCGCCGAGCGGCCCCACTCCTGGGAAACCGGGATTTTGGCCCTGGGACAGGGGAGAAAATTGGGGCTGGCAGTGGTGTGGTGGGCAGATGTGGAGCAGGGATGGAGCTGAGCACAGCTGTTTCACCTCCAGCCTCTTCCCGTTTCATTTCATCTCCCCTTGGACGCCGGCCCAGGGAGCGGGGGATAAATAAAAAAAGCTCTTTCATCCTCAAAAATGGTCTGGCACTCTCTTGCACAGAGCTTCAGGCAGCAGGATTAAAGCCCTGCCAGAGGAGGGGATCAGGGTCTCCCAGTAGGGCTGGGTTTTGTGGGGCGTGCCAGCCTCATCCCAATCCCACAGGGACAGACAGGGGACAGAGATGGTGGGTTTCAGCCGACATCCCATTGGGAAGGCTCCCTGCACACATGGAGTGAGGGACACAGAGGGAGCAGGGAATGGGGACCCCACTGCCATAGCAATGGGGACAGGGAAAGGTGGCACATGGAGGTAGGGGACTGAGGACTCGTGTCCAGGGACAAGGGAAAGGGATCCCTGCACATGCATGGAGGGGACTGGGGACACCAACGAAGTGGGAATGGGGATGCTGCACATGGAAATGGGTTCTAGAGACCCTACACATGCATGGAAAGGACTGGGGATCCCAACGGCATGGGAATGGGGAGCCGAATGACATGGGAATGGAGACAAGGGACCTGCACACGCAGGGAGGGGACTGGGGATCCCAGCAGCATGGGAATGGGGACAAGGGACCTGCACATGCATGCAGAGGATTTGGGACCCCAATGGGATGAGAATGGGGACAAGGAATCCCTGCATATGCAGGGAAGGTACTGGGGATTCCGATGGCATGGGAATGGGGACAAGGGGCCTCTGAACATTCAGGGAGGGAATGGGGACACCAACACACAGAAACAAGAAGCACAGGGTGGGGCCAAGGGACACGACTGCCATAGGGATGGGGACACAAGCAGGGCACCAAGGATGCAGTGGGGATGGGGACCAGGAAACTCCAGCACATGGGAACGCCGATGCCATGGGAACAGGGACACACACAGGGCACACACAGAGACTGAGGGTCCCAATGCCATAGGGATGGGGACCACACACAGAGAGGGGACCAGGGACCCTGAGGACAAGGGAATAGGGACTGGGAACATGCAGAAAGGAGTCCAGATATTCCAGTGGCATGGGGACAGGGACCAGGGACCCCAGCCCATGCACAGTGCCACTGGGATGGGTACCAGGTACATGGGCTGGGGACCCTGATGCCATGGGGACAGGGACTGGGGACCTCAGCACATGCAGGAAGAGGACCACGGATCCTGATGCCATGGGAGCAGGGATTGGGGACCTCGGCACATGCCAACAGGGACTGGGGATCCTGGTGCCATGGGAACAGGGATTGCGAACCTCAGAACGTGCAGGAAGGGGACTGAGGATCCTGATGCCACAGGGACAAGGATTGGGAACCTCAGCACATGCAGGCAGGAGACCAAGAACCCTGGGGCCATGGGGACAGCTCACTCCTAGCGTGCCAGCACCAGGGACATGCTGGGGAAGGCTTTTTGGGACACAAACCCGTAGCACAATCACGCATACCAAAGCCACTGTGCCACCACTTCGCCAACCCCATTCCCAGCAGGGCCAGCAAAGCCCTATCAGGAAAGGCCAAAATCTTGGGGGCCACCCAGACCCCATCACCTCCTCCTTGGAGCCACCTGCCCCCTTAATTACCTTCGATAAAGGCTCCATGTCGGCAATCCCGAAAAACAAACCTCCTCACGGCTAACGAGGTGCCAAAGGCCACCAGCGGGGCTTGTTTATGGGGCCCCATAAGGAGCTGACCCTGAGGACTCTGCTCCCAGCCCTTCCCAGCATGATGCAACCTCGGCGACGACGTTCGCTCGGCGCATCCCATTCCCCGTCCCCCACCAGCCACCAACCACCCCAGCACCTGCCACGGGCTCGGGCATTCCTCTTGGGTTTGGGGTTTTTTTTGGTTGTATTTTTTTGGCAAAGCCCCCCCAGTGCTCCGGAGGCAGCTCCGGCGCCGCATTCCGGGGGGGAAGGAGATGCTGGGCATCTCCTGGGGGTGCCCTGCAGAACACGTGGAGCCCGAGCCGCTCACCGCCCACTCCAAACTTCGGCCGCGTGTTTGGGAAACGCTCCGCAGGACCTCGGTGGTGTCCCTTTGGTGGCAGCGGTGCTGGCGGTGCTGGCGGTGATGGTGATGGTGGTGGCATCCACTCTGACCACCAAACCAACACCGGGATGAGCCAAACCTGCGGCCAGTGGGACCCGGGCGGGGAGGACGAGGCGGTTTCCCTGCCCACCTCCATGGTGGGGTGACACAAACCGGGGGGTGACCAGGCCGGGCCAGCACCGCGAGGGGTGACAGCTGCCACCACCGCGGTGACGTCACGGTGACGTCACGCCGAGGGGAGCCTCGCCGCCCTTGTTCGCATCATCACCTCTGAGCTCAGCACATTTTCGGCCCGTCGGTCGATAAGAATGAGAATTAATAAAGGCCGCACGGCGCGTGGGGTGATGCAGATTGATGGGGGGACACGGGGTGTGGGGGGGGCGCCTCAGGGTTTATCCCCCTCCCGCCTTCATCCACCCCCCCATCCCCCACGGAGCGATGCTGGAGGGGAAGGAAA
>WBMV01004468.1:196482-216571 GCA_013396655.1 Campylorhamphus procurvoides
AAGGGAAGGGAAGGGAAGGGAAGGGAAGGGAAGGGGAAGAGAAACAGCCATGGGAACCCCGGGGGGGTGCGGGGCTGGGACTGATCTGCAATTTATCTGGGTAATTTCTGCAAATGTGATCCCACCCACGGCAGGTGCAGGAGAGGGTGGGGCACAAAAATGGGGGTGGAGGGTACCAGGAGAGGGTTTGGGGCACCAACATGGGGGTGGGGTCACCAGTGTGGGATCAAGGGCATTAAGACACTGGGTTGGGGTTACCAACATGGGGTTGGGGTCACCAACATGTGGTCAAGAGCACTAACACGGAATTGGGGTCACCACCACATGTTTGGGGTCACCAACAGGGGATCGAGGGTATTGACACAGGTTGGGGTCCCCATCACAGGGTCAGGGTCAGTGTCACCACCGTGGGGTCAAAGGTATCCAGACGTGGGGTTGGGGTCACCAACATGGGGTCAAGGTCCCCAGCAAGGAGTTGGGGGCATCATTACTGGGTTGGGGACACCCAACGTGCTATGGGGGCACCAACATATGGTTAAGGGTCCTGACATGGGTTTGGGGACATCAAGTCAGAGTCAAGATCATCACCAATGACATCACAGACACCAACATGAGGCTAGGGGTCCCTTCTCAGTCCCCCTGACCTCCCCAACCCCTCCTACCCCCAAACCCCCCAGAAAAGGGGCAGACCCTGGAGAAAAGGCTTTTTAATGCACAGTGGGCAGGGGAGCAGCAGGGGCTAAGGAGGAGGGGGCAGCCCAGGCCGGGCCAGGGGCGGCCCCGCAGGGCGGGGAGGGGGCTTAGAAGCATTTTCGGTGGACGATGGAGGGTCCGGCCTCGTCGTACTCGGGTTTGCTGATCCACATCTGCTGGAAGGTGGAGAGGGACGCCAGGATGGAGCCGCCGATCCACACTGAGTACTTGCGCTCCGGAGGGGCGATGATCTGCGGGGACAGGAGCCGTGGGGACGCAGCCCTCGGTCCCATCCCCCAAAAACCAGCACCGGGAGAGGACTCGGCGTGTCCAAGGCCACAACTCGGGCCCCTCTCCAAGACCTACTTTGATCTTCATGGTGCTGGGGGCCAGCGCCGTGATTTCCTTCTGCATGCGGTCGGCGATGCCGGGGTACATGGTGGTGCCGCCGGACAGCACGTTGTTGGCGTAGAGGTCCTTGCGAATGTCGATGTCACACTTCATGATGGAGTTGTAGGTGGTCTCGTGGATCCCGGCAGACTCCATGCCTGGTGGTGGGAGGGGCTGTCAGCACCCTGAGCTCCAGCCAGCCCTCTCGGGGTGCCCCAAGAGAGGCACCCAGGGGGTTTGTCCCACTGTTTGGGGTGCAAAGGGCTTGGGGGCAGCCCTGAAACACTTCTGTGAGGCACCCATGGGAGAGGTTTGGGGTTTATCCCACCATTTCAGGTGCAAACCACTTGGAGGGAGCCCCAAAACCCCTCTGTGAGTCACTCATGGGAGAGGTCTGGGGTGTGTTCCACCCTTTGGGGTGTAAAGCACTTTGGGGTAAGACCCAAAATGACTCTATGGGGCACCCACAGGAGCTGTTTGGGGTGCAAAGTGCTTGGGAGAGCCCTGAATCACCCCTGTGGGGCACCCACAGGAGAGGTTTGGGGTTTTTCCCACCCTTTGTGGTGCAAAGCGCTTGGAGGGAGCCCCAAAAGGCCTCTGTGGGACACCCACAGGAACTGTTTGGGGTTTGTCCCACCATTTGGGAGGAGCCCCAAAACGCCACTGTGGGGCACCCATGGGAGCTGTGTGGGGTGGTGGGGCTGGGGTGACCCCGAGGAGGGTCAGGGCTGCTCTCACCGATGAAGGAGGGCTGGAAGAGCGTCTCGGGGCAGCGGAACCGCTCGTTGCCGATGGTGATGACCTGCCCATCGGGCAGCTCGTAGCTCTTCTCCAGCGAGGAGGAGGAGGCAGCCGTGGCCATCTCCTGCTCGAAGTCCAGCGCCACGTAGCACAGCTTCTCCTTGATGTCCCTCACGATCTCCCGCTCGGCTGGGGGTGGGGACCACCGAGAGGATCAACCCTTCGCCATGGTGGCACCGTGGGGTCCCCGTGCCCACCCTGCCCCTGGCCCCATACCCGTGGTGACAAAGGAGTAGCCCCTCTCAGTGAGGATCTTCATGAGGTAGTCGGTGAGGTCGCGGCCGGCCAGGTCCAGACGCAGGATGGCGTGGGGCAGAGCGTAGCCCTCGTAGATGGGCACGTTGTGGGTGACACCGTCACCGGAGTCGAGGACGATGCCTGGGGAGGGGAGGGAGGTGAGGGGAATGAGGGAGGGAGCTCCAGGCTGGTTTGGTCCCTTCCCCATCATGGATAAACCCCAGCGAGCTGCATGTGCCACTCACCAGTCGTGCGGCCGGAGGCGTAGAGGGACAGGACGGCTTGGATGGCGACGTACATAGCTGGGACATTGAAGGTTTCAAACATGATCTGGGAGGGAGGGAGGGAGGGGCAGAGGGGCAGGGGCGACCATGGGGGTTCCCAGGACATCCCACCCTGACCCACAGGGGATGTGCCTTCCTGGGCTCGTGGAAAAATGCAGGGATCGTTGCATTGTACGGGAAAAGCATGTGGATGATTGGTCAATGTCCCATGGGAAGGGGAGTCACCGCACTGAAGTCACGTGGGGCTGGGCATGGCATAGACAGCACGTGAGGTAGTGCCTTAGGTGGCAAATCCCATGAGGCCACGTGAGCATGTGAACTTCCCACTGGGATCTCTGCCCTGATCCAACATCGAATGCTGCCCATTCCTCCACCCCAACGAACCCCCACAGCCCTCAGCCCTTTCTGTGGGTTCTGAGGTCCACCCCCATCCCCGGGGGTCCCCAAGCACCTCACCTGGGTCATCTTCTCCCGGTTGGCCTTGGGGTTGAGTGGGGCCTCGGTGAGCAGCGTCGGGTGCTCCTCGGGGGCCACGCGCAGCTCGTTGTAGAAGGAGTGGTGCCAGATCTATGGCGGGCAACACAGGGTTGGGGTCTTACCCAAACCAGAGCGAGCAACCACTCCCCATCCCCGTGTCAGGGGGGTCTCACCTTCTCCATGTCATCCCAGTTGGTGACGATGCCGTGCTCGATGGGGTACTTGAGGGTCAGGATGCCCCTCTTGCTCTGCGCTTCATCCCCTACGTAGCTGTCCTTCTGCCCCATGCCCACCATGACCCCCTAACGCCGGCGGGAGACACACGTCAGACACGTTTTGGGGACTGGAGCGGGGTCGGGGCCGCCCCTCACCCCCCAGGTACCCACCTGGTGCCGGGGCCGCCCCACGATGGAGGGGAAGACGGCGCGTGGGGCGTCATCGCCGGCGAACCCGGCCTTGCAGAGGCCAGAGCCGTTGTCGCAGACCAGGGCGGTGGTTTCCTCCTCGCACATGGTGGGGTTGGGAGTGGCTGGTGCTCAGGGGGACCTGGGGGAAAAGCTGCGGCGAGGGGGGAGAGGTGGCACTTAGGGTGGGGTGGGGAGGGGGTTATCCCACAGCACATCCAGCTTTGGGCTGGGTTTTGGAGTCCTTGGGACTGGGTGGCCCTGCGAAATCCTCCGTGGGCCAAGGGTGGTGGTGCTGGGACAGGGGTGATGCTCGTGCTGCTCCATGCTGGGGATGCTTCTCCATCCTCCTCCAGCTGGTGCCCAAAATCGATGCCAGAGCCTCCTGCCCTTGCTCCCCGCAGAGCTCTGGTGTTTCCAAGCCCGGCTGGTGCCCCCCAAAAGGGGGCAGGGGGGTGGTGGGTGATGCCCACTCATCCAGTTGTGTCTCAGCTGCATCCACTCCCAAAACTGGGAAAAGACCCCAGTCCTTCCCAGGGGGATCCCCCCTGCACTGGTGGATGTGCCCCCAAATCCAGAGGGAAACAAGCAAAAAGCTGCAGGAGCCCGAGAAGCAAAAAAACCCCAACCCACAGGGACTTGAGGAAGAGCACGACCTGCTTTGGGCCGCAGCCCAGGAAGCAAAAAATCCCAAATCCCAGGGATTTCTGGAGCAGCACGGCCCGCCTTGGCTGCAGCCCAGCTTTTGTCACCTCCATGGAAGCCCCTGGGGGTGGCACCCGCTCTGGGCCGGGCACACTGAGGTGAGGCCACCCCATAAACACTGGGGCACCCCAAAACCCCCGCGGGGTGTTTGTCCTGCCCCTCTCCTGCCGCGAACCGGGAAGCAGAGCAGGGCAGGGCAGGGCAGAGCAGGGCAGGGCAGGGCAGGGCAGTCAGTACTCACCGCAGAGGCGAGAGCTCCTTTCCTCTGGGACCGAGCCCTGCTGTGCCCTGCGTATAAATACCAGTGAGCCCGTGGAACCTCAGAGGCGGATCCTCTCTAAACAAAGGCCCTAAATAGGCTCAGTGATGGTGTGTTGGCCATATGGCCATATAAGGTGTTTTATTTCATTAAATTGACCTCGGGCTGGTGGTAGGACCCAGCACTTTAATTATTGTAGGAAAAACGTATGTGGGGATGCTTGGGAGGCAACAGCCCAGTTGGGACTCTGTTCCTTTTATGCTCCGCTCCGATAAACAAGTGAGACACAAGTCCTTATAAGTGACAGGCTCGGAAAAAGGAGGTGGAAATAACTCCAGTTCCTGGGGAGAGTGTGGAGAAACCCCCCCCGGGGGGTGGGTGTGGGGGCTCTGCCGTGGGGGACACCCCAGAGCCGGGTGGGAATTTGGCACTGCTGGGATGCTGGAAAGGCGCTGGGTTGGTGCATCTCCTCCTCCCGGCCTCGGCTCCCCCGGATCCCTGGAATTCCACACTTGGGAGATGCCTCTGCCTGTGGTTTTCTCTCTCCATCCCCATTCGTGGCCTTTGGTGGTGCCCCAAAGCCCCTCGGCCCCAAATGCTGGGCCGGGCCAGCTGTGGGTGCTCCCGGCTCTCTGCCCTGCCGGGGGGATTTGGGAGATGGGACGAGTCCCCGAGGGGCTCTGTGGGTGCTGCCGCCTGGCCCCCCTGCCCAGAGCCACCCCCAGCCCTGGCACCAGAGCCGTGGCCCTGGCAGGGGCCAACCAGCAGCTCCCAAAGTCCTGCTGCCTTTTTAAGGGCAACGAGCCCGCACCGGGGACTCTGAAACACCCGGGGGAGGCAGGAGAGGTGCCCAGGAACCACCACCCAGAGCTACGGGGGCTCAGGGGGGTCAGGGGGCCCCGTCATCATCAAGGGCTCCCAAGGTCCTCTGTCCCCCGTGGTCCTGCAGGGATTGGGCTCTGGGCTGTCACCCTGTGGGGCAGGACCAGGACAGGGACACGATGTGTCCTCAGCATTCCCGGCCTGTTCACACCTCCAGTGTCCCCCAGGGATGGCTCTGCCCTGGAAGGAGGGAGCAGAATCTGGGCTGTCACCCCATGGTGATACGGTGTCCCCTCAGCATTCCCAGCCTGTTCACACCTTCAATATCCCCCAGGGATGGCTGTCACCCCGTGGTGACAGTGTGTCCCCAGCATTCCCAGCCTCTTCACATCTCCAACATCTCCTATGGATGAGTCTGCCCTAGAAGGAGGGAGCAGACTCGGGGCTGTCACCCCACAGGACACAGTGTCCCCTCAGCATTCCCAGCCTGTTCACCCCCATGGATGGCTCTGTGCCAGTTATTCCCTTTCCCTGGGATACCTCAGGCTGGATCTGTCCCCTGGCCGTGCACTTGGTGTCCCCCCCGTGCCCCCACCCCAGGGTCCTGCTGCTGCCCCACATCCCACCCCGGATCCCTCGGGACCCTGCCAGATGGGAGGTCACTGAGGGAAGAAGCAGCCACACATATGACGTGTTAAAAACAACTCCACCTTACAAAAAATGAACCCCAAACTCAGCAGTGGGGGTGGGAAAAGAGGGTTGGATGGAGGCAGTGGCAGGGAAGAGCCACGTGGAGGGGGCACGGCCGAGCCGGGACTTGGATCCCACCCCAAACTCAGGGGGATGTGCCCAAAACCTCGGAGACACCCCTGGCCCCTGCGCTGTTGCAGCCGCGGAGCACCAAGCCCCGAGCCCGCTCGGCAGCCCCAGACCCCACCAATGCCCCTTCCCCGGGGTCCGGGGGACACCCAGCTCAGCTCCGGCCCCGCAGCCCCGAGCGGGGCCCACGCGCAGCCTAAAAAGGCAAGGTTTGACCCCGCAGCCAATGGAGCCGCCGGCGGCCCCGGGATGCTCGCAGGAACGCCAGGCATCCCACGGGATGAGCGTGGGACGGGCAGGGGGCAAGCCCTGCTCTGCCGCTGGATTTCAAAACTCCCGGCGCGAGGTCCAGCCCTCGGCACCTCCCTCAGGGGGAGCGCTCGTCCCTGGAACTGCCGGGATGCTGCGGCGGATGGACAGAGCAGGGCGAGGCGGGATGGATCGGAGGGATGGGGATCTGTTCCCATTCCCGAGGCAGAGATAACCATCACTCCCTGACGGCAGGAACTCCCCCAAACGCTCAACCCACTAAACCCTTCCTGCAAAGCACTTGGGGGCAGCTCTTCACAAATCCAACCCCATTTCGGGTGATTTTTAGGTGGAAGTCACATCTGCTATAGCTGGAGAGCCAGGGAGGGTTGGTAGGACCAGGATCTCCACATCCATCCCGACATACTCAGGTGGCTCAAGTGACTTGACATAGAAAAATGTGGAAAAGCCATGAGTTCAGGGAGCAGGGCTGGGAGTGAGGTGGTAGCAGGGCCCTGATCCAGGACCCCTTCCTGCTCTGAGGAACGTGGAAAATCCCTGGGGAAGGTTTATCAGGCACTGGGATGACACAAAAGGGGTGATGTGCCACCAACTGCTCTCCTGGTGGGTGCTCCAAGCAGCTCAGACCAGCAGGGATGTGGAGTTGGGATAAACTCCTTATGATATTCCCCACCAAACTGAAGGAATTGCTGCTTTGCAAGATTGTATTTCCCACCTTGTGTCCCTGCAATGTTCTGGGGGAGCTGCTTCACCCTACGGGATGAACAATCCCACACTCAATCCCCTTCCCAGCGTGGTCTAAATTAATGAGGTCTGAAAAGGAGTTCCCACAGATGCCCCAAGGGCCCCTCGCTTCCCTCCCACCCCTGGGAGCAGCCTGTTCCCAAAACTGGCTTTGGAAAAGCTGGGAGCAGCCCTTTGTCACGCAGGAGCTGCTGCAAACACACACCAACCCCAAAATGAGTGGACTCCCCCCATTCCAGCCCCACATCCCGCTGAGGCAGCTCAAGGAAAACAAGTGGCACGAGAGACCCAGCCCAGATAATCTGATCCATGTGTGTTAGCCAGGACCCCGAGGGATGTGGATTCACAGGGACACAGGACATGGATGTTTGCATGCCAGGTGGGAAGGCAGCCCCAGCCTCTCCCCATCCCCACACAGCATATGCCGCCCATCCCACTGCGGGATGTGGGATGTGGGGCACGCTCAGCCCGAGCCCAGCTGCCTTCCACCTTGGAATTCTGCTGCTCCCCACCCACTGGGAGCCTGGAGCTGTACAAGGGAGGGGAACCTCTGCTTGGCATCCCACGAAAGCACCTCGGCACGGGATCCAAACAGCGACGTCACACACAGCTTGGTTTTGGCAAGCACAGCATTCCTGCTGCTCTGGGAAGCTCCGAGGCAATCAGGCAGTGGGATCCTGGAGGATGGAGGTGGCCAGGGCTGCTGGAATTCCATCTGGGAGCGGTGGTGGCAGCTGGGAGACCCAGTGCTCCTCCAGGGTAACAGCAGTGACCCATGGGCTGGGAGGATCCCGGGGCAGGAAAGGGAATGAAGTCACCAGACACCCCAAAATGCTGCTGGGATGAGGGAGATCCTGCACAGCAGTGCCACACCCAGGCACCTCATCCCTCAAACAGGCATCCCAAAGAGGCTGTGCCCCTTCTCTCCCCAGGCAAAGATCCGAGTACCAGGAAGCAGGAGCGGCTCAGCTCAGCTGGGCTGAGCTTGTGAGGGGGGACTGGGACCAGGAAGGTTTAATCTTAAACTGTAGGAAGGATTGATCTTCTCCTGGAAGCTGCTCCAAGACCACAGTGACCCGGAGAGAGGGACAAAACAGGGCATGGGTTAATCTGGGCAAGTCCCAAAAGCACTTGGAGAGGTTTCCACACCTCATGGTTGCAGCAGATCACAGGGAACTCCCCAGGAGGAGCTGGAGCCACAGACTAGTGTTAAACAACTGCTTTAGTGTTGGCTCCCAACTCTGAATTCCCAGCTGGCTTTTCCCCACACCTTGGACCTCAGCAGGCTCCAGGCACTGGGGGTCCATGTGCTCCCAAAGAGGCCAGGGTTCCCATTCCATGGATCCCTCCATCACTGGGGGAGGAAGGGCAGGGGGCACAGCACAGCAGGAATTGTCTGCTACAGGAGGGAGAAAACCAATCCCTAAGGCCAGAAGGAAGGTGGGAGGTTCCTGTGAGCGGATAAGGCAGGAGGCTTATCGGAGATCCATCAGGACAACGTCTCTCTCCACCACTGACACGTGACTGCAGCTCTGGGAGAGACAAAAGAGGGGACAGGGGGTTGTTCAGATGCTGCCACAGCTCAGGTGAGTCTCCTCTACCTCCTGACACAACCTGCAGCCAGACCCTTCCCAGAACAGCCCTTGGAGCAGCTCCTTGGATCACACTGGCCCTGCCTGGTGCCACAGGGACCACAGGACACAGATCCCTCTCCCAACCACAACCCCATTCCTGCAGGGAGGAGCTCCCCATCCCACCTCCAACACCTTGGGAAGCTCCTGCCCCTTTGCTCTGGATTTGAAGAGCAGCCCCCGCCAGGCTGAGCCTCCTCTCCTGCTCACAGCCCAGCCCCTGGACACGCAGGGAATTCCAGTGACCATCCCACAGCCCTCCCTGGCTCGGGGGGCACTCACCGTGAAGAGAGGGGGGTCTTTGGGGTGTGGGTGGAACCCTTTCTGCCGGCAAGATGAGATCTCCTCCAGGCCGTGCTCCGTCAGCCGGAAAAACCCAGTCCTGGAGCAGAGGAACACAGAGAGCTCTGGGTGGCACCAGCTCTGCAGGGACAGCCACGTCCCCTGGGCCTCGGGGAGGACATGTGGGGCAGCTCCTCTGGGGCAGGGGCACAGGCTGAGGCTGAGAGACACCCCTGTCTGGGACAACCCCATTCCTGGGACACCCTTCTGTCTGGGACACCCCCGTGTGGGACATCCCCCTTTCCAGGACATCCCTCCTCCTGGGACACCCCTCTTCCTGGGACACTCCCATTCCCAGGACACCCCCATCTGAGACACTCCCCTTCCTAGGACACCCCTGTTTGGGACACCCCCCTTGCCCCAGACACCCACACTCCTGGTATCCCTCCACACTCCTGGTATCCATCCACATTCCTGGTATCAATCCACACTCCCTCCTGGTGCCCACCCACACTCACTCCTCGTATTTGGGAGAGCACACGATGGCGATGGACTCCGGCAGCATCATCTGGTAGGAGCAGTGGGTGTGCAGGTCCACGCTGGACAGGAAGGCTGTCTGTGTGGGATGGGTCTGGAAGAGGCAACACAGGGACAGCAGTCACAGGGACAGGCTTGGAAAACTGCTCCCAAGGGATTGTGTCTGCCAAGGGAAGGTTGAATAGAGGAGACACAGCTGATGGCACCGGGGGGCACACTGAGAGGGGATTTTGCAAAATCCCAGACTGGTTTGGGTTGGGAGAGACCTTAAGGATCACCCCCTGTCATGGGAAGGAACACTTTCTGCTATCCCAGGTTGCTCCAAGCCTCATCCAACCCAGCCTTGGACACTTTCAGGGATCCAGGGGCAGCCACTTCTCTGGGAGGTCCATCCCTGCCCCTCCCCACCCTCACAGGGAGGGATTCCTTCCCAATATCCTATCTATCCCTGCCCTCTGGCAGTGGGAAGCCATTCCCCTCCTGTCCTATCACATCACTTCATGGTCTTGTCAAAATTCCCCCTCCAGCTCTCTTGGAGCCCCCCTTTTTTATGGATTGTCCTAAAACATCTGCTCCTCTTTTCCATTCAGAGCAAGCACAAAAGCAGCTCCATATGCCTGCCATATCCTATAAAAAATCACACTTTAGGGCACAACACACATTTCTCAAGTGCAGCACCACCAGCACACCCCACCCTGCCCTGGCACTCCAGGACATCCCATTCCATGGCAATGGGGCTGTAGGATCCCTGACAGCCACCACCTCACCCAGCTCCTGCTGCCAGCTGGATTTCACACCTTAACTCCTGCTGGGAGCTCCTGCTCCTTTTGCTGGTGAGGTTTTGGTTGCCAAAACCAGCAGAAGGGTCACAGGGATTCCAGAGGGTCCCTGGGCTGTCCCAGGGCTGTCAGTGCAGAGTTTCCCTGTGGGGATCAGGCACAGGCAGCACATTCCCTTCTCCAAGGCTTCGAGGCAGCAGCTGCTTTCCAGAGATTACTCAGCAGCTCCCAACGTTTTCCTTGGCACGGATCTGACTGCCCAGGGCTCCGTGGGGATGGCAGGGCAGCCAGGGAGGAGGCTGGAGCTGGCACATCCCCTGGCACAGCTGCCTCAGCAGCAGCACCACTCCAGGAACACAGTGTGGGAGACGTGTCCCTGCAGCTGGAGAGCTTGGGATGCCCCCTGGAGCCTCTGGAGTTGGCTTTGAGCTGGGGGAAACATGAGCTGCGTGCCCAGGATCCCACTGCACAGAATTCCAGACTGGTTTGGGTTGGGAGGGACCTTAAAGCCCATCCAGTGCTATCCCCTGCCATGGGCAGGGACACCTTTCACCAGCCCAGGTTGCTTCAGGCCCCGTCCAACCTGGCCTTGGACACTTCCAGGGATGGGGCAGCCACAGCTTCTCTGAGAATTCCATCCCAGCCCCTCCCCACCCTCCCAGGGAAGAATCCCTTTCCAGTATCCCATCTAACCCTGCTCTCTGGCAGTAGGAAACCACTCCCTGTGTCCCGTCCCTCCATGCCTTGTCCCAAGTCCCTCCCCAGCTCTTGGAGTCCCTTTAGGCCCTGGAAGGAGCTCTCAGGTCTTCTCTGGGGAACCTGTGCCAGCCCTCCACACCCTCCCAGGGAAGAATTTCTTCCCAATATTCCATCTAACCTTGCCCTCCCTCCCTTTCAAAGGGCCTGATGCTTTAGGAAGGGACTCAAACATAAAACAGGCCTGGATTTCTCCAGGAGAGTAATGACTGAGCTGGACCAGGGGGACAAACCCAACCAGAGGGAAAAATCCATGCAGAGGGAGAAACTCAACCAGAGGGAAAAATCAACCCAGGGGGAGAAACCCAACAAGGGGGAGAAATCCAACCAGGGGGAGAAATCAACCCAGGGGGAGAAATCAACCCAGAGGGAGAAATCCAATCAGGAGAAACTCAGCCAGAGGGAGAAACCCACCCAGAGGCTGCTGTCCCCTCCACACCATCTCCCCCAGCAGCCTCTCCTCCCACAGCCCTCTCTCTCCCGGGGCTGGAGGCAGGGCAGGAGACACTCACGTGGATCCAGCCCAGCGTGACGAGCCCGTGCTGGTCCTGGATGAGGAACAGCTCCTCCTCACTCTCCGTGGTGCAGCAGTCGGGGCCGCCGCGCTGCTTGGGCACCAGCACGTGTGTTATGGTGAACTCGTTCCTCATCTGCAAGGCACAGCACACAGGGTGGGACCCCCCAGGCCTCCCCAGCAGGAAACTGCTGCTGCCCATGGGAGCAGAGGGAATTTCCTAAGCTTTGGGAACTTCTGCCCAGGGCTGGGAAGAAGCCTATGGGTTTATCCACCTGCAGGAAACCCCAAGTTTCTGACAAAGGAGTGGTGGGGTTTTCTTTTCCACAAGAGCTCAGAGAAGTCCTGGACACCCACTGGAGCCACTCCATTACTGAGATGATGCCTCATCCCTAAACAATCCTCAGTGTCTGGAAGCAGCTGGATTGCAGGAAGTTGCTCCATCAAACACCTCCATTTCTAAGCAAATCCCTGCAGGTGACTCAGGGCAGGAGCTGCCAATAAAACCTGGGCACAGAAAGCCCTGGGGGCAGAGCGGTGTCCTGCCAGCCCTGTGGGGCTGAGGAGCACCAGCTGGGACACTCCAGTCCTGCTGGCACCCACAGCACAAGGGAAGTCCCCAGGGCTTGAGGCAGGTACACAGAGCAGCAGAGATCAGTGGGGGCTCAGTGGTTGGCAATGAGTGCCAGGGTGAGGAAATCCTGACCTAAAAACCAGGAAAGGCAGAGGCAGCTCATCCCTAACGCTCCCAGGGAAGCCTGAACTGCACCAAAGAACTCCAGCACACAAATCAGGGTCCTGCAGCCATTCCCAAAGCCGTGGCACAGTGACAAAAGGTTCCTGTGCCACTCCCAGGGTGTCCCTCGGGATTGTCTCCTTACCAGCTTCCCACAGAGGATCCCACAGGTCTCCACACCCCGCACTGTGTTGGCATCAGCCAGCTGGAGGAATTTGTGGCACAGCTCCCTGGGGACAATGACCTGGCGAAGGACATCCACTCCTGCACCTGTGGGCAAGGGGAGCAGTGACACAGGAGCCAGGTGTGCTGCAGGAACAGTCCCTCAGGGCAGCACCCCGAGGGATGAGGCTGGAAAAACCCGCTGGGAAGATGAACTGCTCTGGGACACAGACAAAGGACAGGCACCAGCTCCTTCAGAACAGGGAAAGACATGGAGAGGGGAAGAATCCTTGAGCAGGGAGTCAAAAATGAGTACTTTGTTAGTGAAAACAAAAGCACATATGCTCACAGAATGTTATTTAAAGCAGGATGTGCCCCTGGGCAAGAACCAGGCACTGGCTGTGTCTGGATGAGTGTTTTGGAGCTGTGTTTGGCAGGGTTTGGTCAGGAGGAGGATTCTGTCAGCTCAGCCAGGAACTAAACCCAAATGTCCAACAAGTGTTTGGATCAAGGAAAGGCAAAGAGGCTGCAGACTCTGGAACAGCAGAAAGGCTGGGCTGGAAAAACACAGAGGGCCCATTCCCAAGAGGAGACAGCTCTCCCCAGCCCTGGAAGTGTTCACTGGACAATGGGAAGAACATCCAGTGACCTGGAAAAACAAACCCCCAGCAGGGATGGAGCCACAAGCAGGTAATTCCAAGGGCCTCCCAGGCAAAGTGGCAAGGGATCAGGATGCTCCAGAGGTACTAACTGGGTTCTGTGCTCCCCAAAGCACTGGGCTTCAGGGATCTGTCCACAGCAGGAGCTCTGGGTGGGATCGTCCCTGCTGGGCTTGCTGGGGGAACTGGAGACACTGGAACCCTTGGGGTCAAATCAGTCGGGGGCTTTTCCACGCCAGGGATGAGGGGTCCATCCAGAGACTTGGGACATGGCTCTGGCTTCCCAAACTCCTGCACTATCCTCAGGCGCTCCTTCTCCAGCTCCTGCCGCCGGATCATCTCCTCGAAGGCGTGGAACTGCTCCTGCTCAGCCTGCTGCTGCTTCATCAGGGCCACCCGGCTCTTCTCCTCCTCCAGCTGCTGCTGCAAAGCCAAACGGGGTGCAAATGACCCTTCTCCTCCTTCCCCACAGAGAAATATCCCAAGGGATGTGAGCAGAATATGAAGACTCTGCTCTGTAGACCCTCAGCAGTCCCAGGCTGCCTTGAAAGGTCACCTGCAAAGAGCATTCCCTGCAGGAAGCTTCAGCTTGCAGGGATCCACCCTTCCATCAGGAGAGCCAGCTGGGCCAGGGCAGTGGAACCTCTGCCTTACCCTTCCTCTTCCAAAGAAACACAACTCCAGGCTGATTTCCCCTCTATCCTAATCTATCCCACTCTGTCTCTAAAGCCATGCTTGTCCACAGCAAAACCAACCCCACAGGACCCCAGATCCTTCCAGGGATCCCAGCTGAGTTCATGGATCATAAAACCTGGATCTTGTGCTGGGACAAGGAGAATAAACCAACCAAACAGCCCCAGGTCGGGATGCACAAGGAAAAGAGATGCAAGGACACCTCAGATCCACCTCCAGCAGGTGAGGAGCCTGGCCCCAGCAGGGATCCCTGGAGGGGACATTCCCAGCACCCAGGGAGCCCTGGAGCTGCCCCAAACCCTTGTGGCTGGTGTTTGCTGGGGAGCACAGGCCTGCAGTCTGCTCTCACTCACCTCCTGCTCCTGGTACTTAGCATAGTCCTGGGCGTACCTCTTTAGCAGCTCCTCCTTGAGCTCTTCCGCTCTGGGAAAGGCTACCTCCTTCAGTTTCTGGGGGAGGAAACAGGCATCAGGCTGGCAAAGAGAAGCACACCTGGGCAGCTGCAGGAATCACCAAAACCACCATCAACATCACCAGGCAGTGCTGGTCTCTGCCTCTCTGGTCACCACTGAGCTCCCTGTGGCTGTGAGGAATCTCCAAGGATTCCCTGGCAAACCACGCTGAGCATCCAGACCCCCACACATGGAAAAGCCACGTGGATTTTAAAAACTAAGGAGTTTGACAGGGAGAAAGGACAGCCCAATGCCCCACAGGAAGCAAACTGGACACCACCAGTGCAAGTATAATGGGGTAAGAACAACCCAAACCATAACCCAGAGAATCATGGAATCCTTTAGGCTGGAAAACTCCTCCAAGATCATCAAGTTCCAACCACTAACAATGCCATGTCCCCAAGAGCCATATCCAAGTGTTTTGAGACATTTCCAGGGATGGTGATTCAAGCACTGCTGTGGACAGCCTGTGCCAGGGCTGGATGACACTTTTGGGGAAGGAATTTCCCCAGTATCCAACCCAAACATCCCCCAGCCCAGCCTGAGGCCGTTCCCTCTCCTCCTGTCCCTGTTCCCTGGAAGCAGAACCTGACAACCCCCTGGCTCCCTCCTCCTGTCAGGGAGTTGGAGAGAAGGAGAAGGTCCCCCCTGAGTCTCCTTTTCTCCAGACTGAGCCCCCCCAGCTCCCTCAGCCGCTCCTGGTGCTCCAGCCCCTTCCCCAGCTCTGTTCCCTTCCCTGGACATGCTCCAGCCCCTCTTCTCTTGAGGAGCCCCAAACTGAACTCCCAGGGGTCAGGACTGCCTGGCCACGCCAAGGCTTCCCAGTGTTTGTGTGGATCACTCATCCCAGAGCCAGGAGCACCCAGGACACCTCCCTGCAGGACTCACTTTGACTGTGTCCCTCTTCTCGGGGATGACGGCGGTTTTGTAATCGCGGTGCTGCGGCAGCTTCTCGATGAAGAGCCTGGAAAACCAGGAGGGAAACCACAGTTGGGAATCAGGGCAGGAAGGGACAGGCACAAGGCAGCCAGTGGCATTTTGGGGGCAGGAGATCCTCCATCAGCCTCAGGAGCTGCTCAGAACACAAAGATCTCAGTCAATCCCAAAGGAGCGCCTCACACAGGTTCTAATTCCACCTGGACTCTGGAGATGATCCTCGGGGATAAACACCTTTGTTTTGCACAGAACCATTAATAAGCTGCTGCAAACCACCAAGGACACAGCAGTGACTCCAGAGGTGCTTGGGCACCTGCCAGCACCTTGGATGCACCTTGGAGCATCCCGGGATTTCACCAGGCTCAAGGACTCAGCTGACTCAGTACTCCCTGTCCTTCTGCACAGGGGACAAACACTCTGTGCATCAGAGGGGGAATTAACACACCTCGAACAGAGAAAACTTGCAGGGGAGCTAAAAGTAGGTTCCCAACATCCCTAGCTGCTGCTTCAGGAGCCTTTGGGCTCTGTAGCCTCAGCACTCCAGGTTTTCCAGGAAATTCCTGTGCTGGCTGTGGGGAGGGAAATCACAACTGAGCTCAACATCATCCCACTCCCAGCATGGGAACAAGTTAAACTCTACAAATGGCATAAGTGATCCTCCCTTCCCAGAATCCCAGAATGGTTTGGGTTGGAGGGACCTTAAAGATCATCCAGTGGCACCCCCTGCCACGGGCAGGGACACCTCCCACTAGCCCAGGCTGCTCCAAGCCCTCTCCAGCCTGGCCTTGGACACTTCCAGGGATGGGGCAGCCACAGCTTCTCTGGGCAACCTGTGCCAGGGCCTGCTCACCCTCACAGGGAGGAACTCCTTCCCAATATCCACCCTAAACCTCTCCTGCTCCCCCTTGTCCTATCATTCTGTCCATGTAAAAAGTCTCTCTCTCTTCTTTTATAAGCCTTAAGTGCTACAAGTACTTAACTTAGCGAGGTCCTTCCTCAGGACACGGTGGTGAAGGTGCAGAGAGTTGTGCAGGCACTGAGACAAGAGGGAAACCCACAAATATGGGGCAGTTCACTCTGGCTCAGCTCTGTGAGGCTCCCCAGGCTTGGGACACTGAGTTACCCTGTGACCAAGTCCCCAGGGGTGACAGGGTGGGCTCAGGGTGGGCTTAGCTGGGCCCTGCTCTCCTGCAAGTGGGGCTGTGCTGGCTCTGGGCATCCCCAAAGCTTTGGGATCAACCCCAAATCCCACCCTCCTCCTTGGCTCTTTGCCACACAGCTCAGCATCCAAAGGATACCCCAGCTCTGGAGAGCAGCCTGGTGCCCAGGCACAAGGAATAAGGGCATAAGAGGACCAGACTGTACCCCAGGGAGCAGCACAAACCAAGCAAGCAAAGCCAAGAGGGAAAAACTCCACAGGGACACAGTGAGACTCTTCCCTCTAGGAAACCTCTGTGTATGCAGTAAACAATCCCAGCTGCTCCAAACCCTCAGTCCTCTGGGAGAAGGAAGGACTTCTGTGCCACCCTGAATGCTCCTGTTTGCCATGGAGAGGCTGAGGGTGCAGGATCCACACCCAGGCACAGCCCAAGGCCAGGGGAATCCATGGCTGCATCCCAAAGGCCCAGCAAGGTCCCTGCTCCCAGCTGGTGGTGTGAAGTAGGTCACTGTGTCGAGGAGACACAAGGCCCTAAGCGTTGCCAACAGCTTGTGGATTAAAATGGAAGGGATTAATTAAGGGGGATTAAGAGCAGATGCTGGCCTGGGGAGGATGGAAAATCCAGCAGAGACAGCTGGCTTTCCACAGGTCAGGAAATGGGAAAAGCAGGCATGAGGATGAGAGGAGGGCTGAGGCAGCCAGAGGAAAACTGTGGGGCAGGAGCAGCAGCTGGGCTGGGGCAGGGCAAGAGGAAGGGCAGGAACAGCCCAGGATCCCCACCAGCAGCCCTGCTGAGGGTGGGCAAGACCAGAACCTGCAGCTCCCACTGCCAGGAACTCTGGCCTCCTTCAAACCTCTGCCTGCCCCAGGTCTGCTGGAGCAGCAGCTCTTTGGCACTGGGAGCCAAACAGCCCCAGCCCAGGCTGTTTGTAAGCCCAGCTCTGGAGCACAGCCCAAGCCAGTGGCTCCCAAATCCCTGTGACACCCCTGGAGCTGGTCCCAGCAGCACCAAACCAAGGAGCCCCAACACCTCAACACAAAAGTTAGGCCTTGTTTCTTTTTGATTTCTTCTCTGGCCCCATCAAAACCAGCCTGAGTGTTCCTGGGGGTGATTCGAGGGAAACGTCCACCAGGTCAATACAGAAGAAGCTGCTCAGGATGGTAAGGAAAGTCTCACCAGGTCACAAGGCAGGGGTTGAAAATCCAGCCTGGTTATTCCTAGAGATAGCCATGGAATCATGGAATGGTTTGGGTGTGAAGGGACCCTAAAGCCCACCCAGTGCCATCCCCTGTCATGGGCAGGGACATCTTCAACACCTTCCAGGTTGCTCCAACCTGGCCTTGGGCACTTCCAGGGGCAGCCACAGCTTCCCTGGGAATTCCATCCCAGCCCCTCCCCACCCTCACAGGGAAGGATTCCTTCCCAATATCCCACCCATCCCTGCCCTCTGGCAGTGGGAAGCCATTGCCTGTGTCCTGTCCCTCCATGCCTTGTCCCAAGTCCCTCTCCAGCTCTCCTGGAGCCCCTTGAGGCACTGGAAGGGGCTCTCAGGACTCCCTGGAGCATTGTCTTCTCCAGGATGAACATTCCAGCTCTCCCATTCCTTGGAAAGTGAGAGCAGAGCAAGTCCATGAGAGGCTCCAGTTACCAGTGGATCAGACATGCTTTCATCAGGATCAGGACATCACCAAAACATCAGTCCCACTGCTTGAGCTCCAGCTTCCCATCTTCATTTCACAAGGTAAGACAGTGCCTTCAGGTTCATATCTTTGAACAATCCAGGGGCAGCAGCTCAAATTCACCAGCACTGCAGAAATCCCACCAAGGGAAGGCTTTTCCACCCTCCTGGCATGCTGGAAATGCCAGGAGCATTTGAAAGCTGCTGGAAAGAGCCACCCCAGTGGCACAGCGAAACAGCCAAGGTGCTTTCAGTTTGTTTAGTTAAAACGTTTCTGCTCCAGCCCTGGCTGCGTAACCAGCCTGGAAAGATTCCCGAGGGTTTTACACTTCCCAGCTCCCGGCGCCCTCACTGCCATGCCCATAAAAGCTCAGGAGGTGCAAGGAGGGAGGAAAAGCTAATCAGAGAAAAATGTGTTGGATTTCAGGGGCAGGAGCCCTGCACACGGCGGGCAGGGAGGGGAAATGCCCACGGAGGTGCCAACCCTAATCCTGGCACAGCACACACCTTACCAGTGGCACTGGGTGGGAGTGGGAGGGACAGGATTTGGGGACAAAAATCCCACAGGGACAGGACATTGTGCCTTTTGGGGTATTTTCTGAGGATCACAGCTTTCAGGCCTTTAAACACCACCATTGCTGTGTTTGGGGGGAATTATATGTAATTATATTTATATTACTTTATATTCCTTCTGAATTGAGAAAATAAATCTCTAACTGGTCCCTGCTCCTGAAGGAGGGACTTGGTCCCTGCTGTAAAAGGTTATAGTAATGCTGTAGTAACCTAAGAGTAAAACAGGCTTCTCCTCTGAAGGTGGTTTATTAGAGAAACCACCCCCCAGCCTTTCCAGGGTACTGGACACTGATATTCCTGAGGAGGGATCCCTGCCAAGCCACTGGATGTCACAATCAGCCTGAGGAAAAACCAAGGCCAATGAAGCCCCTCTGTGCTGATAAAGCACTTCCAGGTGGACAACACCCCTCTGCTGCTGACAGGAGTCTCCAGAAGGGCAGAGCAATCCAAGATCAAACCCTTTCCAAAGGGAATCCCATTAATGCACATAAATATCTCCAAGGGGTGTCAGAGGATGGTGCCAGACCCCTTTCAGTGGACAGGACGAGCAGCAATGGCCACGAACTCAACCACAACAGGTTCCATCCCAACATGTGGCAGAACTTCTTTCCATGGAGGTGGAAGCACCAGAACAGCTGCCCAGGGAGGGCGTGGAGTCTCCCTCTCTGAAGCCATTCCAAACCCACCTGGAGCCATTCCAAACCCACCTGGACATATCCCTGTGTCACCTGTTCCAGGTGGGTTGAGGCTTGCACTGGGTGAACCCAACACTAAAAATTCTGGGATTCTGTGAATTTTTACAAGTGAGTCTCTGGGTTTGTGCCTCACCCTTTATGACATCTCCTGGTTTGTCCCACCAGCTGTGGGACCCCAAATCCCCCAGGAGCAGAGGACAGTAGAGCTGTCCTGGTCAGTTCCACCATCTATGGGACCCCAAATCCCAGAGGTCCCTTCCAAATCCCCATCTGGGATTCTGTGAACTTTTACAAGTGAGCTGCACCTGGGGGTTTGTACTTCACACCTTTATGATATCTCCTTGTGTGCCCCACCAGCTGTGGGACCCCAAACCCCTGGAGCAGAGCAGAGTAGAGCTCTCCAGGTCAGTCCCACCAGCTGTGGGACCCCAACCCCTCCAGAGCAGAGCAGGGCAGGGCAGGGCAGAGCAGGGCAGAGCTGTCCTGGTGTGTCCCGCCAGCTGTGGGACCCCAAACCCCCCGGAGCAGGGCAGGGCAGGGCAGAGCTGTCCTGGTGTGTCCCACCAGCTGTGTGACCCCAAACCCCCTGGAGCAGGGCAGAGCAGGGCAGGGCTGTCCTGGTGTGTCCCACCAGCTGTGTGATCCCAAACCCCCCGGAGAAGAGCAGGGCAGATCAGAGCAGGGCAGAGCTGTCCCGTCTCACAGCCCCTGCCCCCGGCCGTGGCGCGGCCCTTACGTGATGAACTTGTTGTAGAGGATGAAGGCGTGCTCGGCGTTGCCCTCCCCCGCGTACACCGCGGCCATCCGCAGCATCTCCACCCCCGAGCGGTAGTAGCGGCGCGGGGGGATATCCTCGTTCACCTCCACGGCGCTCCCCGCCTGGATCAGCCGCCGCACCCGCTCCTCCGGCGGCACGCTGCAGCCAGCACGGTCCGGCATGG
>WBMV01004468.1:221538-252820 GCA_013396655.1 Campylorhamphus procurvoides
ACCCCACACACAACCGGGCCCCCCCGATCCCCCCCAGCCCCTCCGGCCTCCCCGGACCTGCCGGGCCCGTCCCGGCCCTGCCGCCTCCCCTCGCCACTTCCGGGTTCTTCCCTGACCGCCGCCGCCGGGCCCCGCCCCGCCTCCGCCGGCCAATCAGAGGCCGCCTCTACATCCGGGCAGCTCAGGGCGCACCTGCCGCTTCCGCCCGGCTGCGCCTCGGCGTCAGTGCCCTTAGCGGTACGTCGGGAGTGATGATGTCACGCCTTAAAGGGGCAGCGCCGTTGCGGGCCAGACCCAACCGCGGCCGTTCTTACCCCAAATTGAGCCGTTATCTCCCCAAATAGGCCGTTCGTACCCCAAAAAGGGCCGTTCTTACCCCAAAATGGGCCATTCTCACTCCAAAGCCAGCTGTTCTTACCCCAAAATGAGCCATTCTCAGCCCAAACAGGCCAATCTTACCCCAAAATGGGCCATTCTCATCCCAAACCCGGATGTTCTTACCACAAAACTGGATGCTTTTGCCCCAAAACCGGCCCTTCTCCCCAAATTACCCCTTTCCACCCCAAACTGCCCCTTGTCACCCCAAAACTGGCCTTTCTTCCCCCAAAACTGCCCCTCCCGCCCCCAAACTGTGCCTTCTCTCCCCAAACTGCCCCTTCTCCCTCCAAACTATCCCTTTTCACCCCTAAACTGCCCCTTCTCTCCTCAAAATTACCCCTTTCCACCTCAAATCCACTCCTTCTTACCCCAAACCTGCCCCTTCTCTCCTAAACTGGATGTTTTCACCCCCAAATCCCTCTTCTCTCCCCAAAACAGGCCCTTCACCTCCCAAAACTGCCCCTTATCACCCCAAACCTGCCTGAGCCCCCTCACCCCTGGGAATAAGGCCCATCCCAGGGGAACAAGGCCCATCCCAGGGCAATAAGGGCTCCAGGCCAGCATGCACTCTGCAGGGATTTACTTCAGCAAAGGCTGCATGAAAAGGAGGACAAAAACCAAAAAAATCCTGTATTTTTCCGGCCCAAATCCCATTCCCTGCCACACACCCAGGAAACCCCTAAAAGCCCTTGGAGCTGGAGGATGTTTTCTCAGCTGGATGATCATCCCAGCTCCGAGTCCACGTCCATCCTCCACATCCCGCGGGGAGTAAAAAAATTCCTGTGAGCTCCCATCGCCGAGGGGGGAGATGACATTAAAAAGCCAGGCTTTGTTAAGCAAGGCTGGCAGTTCAGCCCCAGGCAGTTCCAGCCCGGTGTCCCTGGGGGTGCCCGACATTCCCGGTGCTCCATCACGACATTCCCTGCTGTTCTCTCGCCAGTTTCCTGCGCCGGTGCCGGCGTTTCCTGCCCGGGGCGGCTCCGTGGGGCGGGCAGGGACAGGGCTGGGGCAAGGACAGTCCCTTGGCTGGTGGCACCCAGCAGTTCCTGGGGGTCAGGCTGCACGTCCTGCCCTGCTCCGAGGGCTGGGCCAGAGCTTTGGGGCCACGCTGGTGCTTCCTCCTGGCACTGCTGGCGTTCCTGGCAGGGAAAACCCAGGAATCAGCCCCAGGGTTGGGAACCCCCACTCTGGGGTCTTTCAGTCCCTGCTCCTGGCACTCCCAGGAAGAACACCCAGCTGAGCAGCTCAAATCCTGGTTTTTCAAGCAGGGAACATTTTTCCTGTTCCCAAGAGTCAGGCTGGATGAGCCCCTCAGAGCCCCACTGGTCCCACACATGACCCTGACCTGGATTTGGAGCTTCCACACATGTTCTGGAGGTGCTTTTGGAGCTCCCATGTGTCTGTGATGTGGATTTGGAGCCCCCCCATATGAACCTGACATGTTCTGGAGCTTCCACATGTGTCCCTGAGATGGTTCTGGAGGTCCAATACGTATCTCTGGGGCGGATTTGGAGCTCCCACACATGTCCCTGACATGGATTTGGAGCCTCCACGTATCCCCGAGGTGGATTTGGAGCTCCCACACGTGTCTCTGAGATGTTCTGGAGCTCCCACACGTGTCTCTGAGATGTTCTGGAGCTCCCACGTGTCCCTGAGATGGATTTGGAGCTCCCACACAGCCACAGTCACCTCCCAGCTGGAATGTGCCCCCCCAGGACATGGGGAAGGTCCTTCCCTGCATTCCCTGTGCCCTGCTGAGCCCAGGGACAGAGATGGAACCCCCACTTCACTCTCAGGGAGGAGCTGCCTCGTTTGGCACCCGACTCAAAACCCTTTAGTCCCTGAAATGTCTCAGCCTGGAGAACATTCCAGCCCCACTGGGAACGTGCTCCAGCCCTGGCAGGGATGTTATTCCACACCTCCAGGCACAGCAATGTCATTCAGAGCCAAAAGAACTCCCCCGCTGATATTCAGGCTCTGGACAAGTTTCAGGGAGCTTTCCCTCCCACCCCACAGCAGTGGGTGGGTCTTGTGTGAGCTGCACCCTGTGAAAACCCAGTTTAAGGTGTTTAAACCTGAGGGAGCAGCTCTGTTGTGTCAGCTCAGCTCAGGTCACAGGGGAGGGTGACAAACACCTACCTGGGCACTGCCAAGGGGGTCTGGGCCGAGTCACGTGGGTGGGGTTTGACCAGCTGCTTTTTGGGGTTTGCTGGGGCACTGCCCAAACTCCTGAGGCCACAGCTCCTTAAAGAGAATTCCACATGCTCTGTGCCCACACAACATTCACTGAGGGATCACACAAGCTCTTTCACACCCAAACCCACCCCTGTGTGTCACTGCTCGCCCCACAAAGGAAGGGCCAAAGATAAAAAGGGAAAGAAAAGGATCCTTAAACCCAGTTACAGAATCCCAGAATGGATTGGGTTGGAAGGGACCTTAAAGATCTCATTCCAGCCCATGCCATGGGCAGGGACACCCCCTATCCCAGGGTGCTCCAAACTGGCCTTGGACACTCCCAGGGATGGGACAGCCTCAGCTTCTCTGGGAATTCCATCCCAGCCTCTCCCCACTCTCCCAGGGACAAATCCCTTCCCAATATCCCACCTAGCCCTGCCCTGGTGGGTTTTACACCATTCCCCCTTGCTCTCTTCTCTCTGCCTGTTCTCCCACCTTCCTCAGTGCCCTGTCCCCCCTTCCCTTCCTGCAGCCACTCAGGTTTATCCTGTTCCTTTCCAGCAGCATTCCCAGGGCACAGCACTCACTTCTGGACACAGCAGGACTCACTTTTTCCCAGCTCTCTCCTGGAGATCTTGGATGTAGTTGATTCTCTCTATGGGATGCCCTCGGGATTTGTTGAACACTGGAGAGGGACAAGCCTGAGTCACAACACACTGGACAGGCCCCACCTTTGGGGCTTCACAGGGATTTTAACCCCTTCAGCCAAGCACAGTTCCCTCCCTGGAGCCATCCCAAACCTCCTGACCATCCCAAATCCCACTGTGCAATTCCACATGCCAACAAGAACACACACTTACACTCTATTGCAGCATTTGGCTCCATGCCCTCAACATCAATCAGGTACCTGAAGAGAGCAGCAAGAAAACCCTAATTAGACACAATTAGCCATGACAACATCCACAGGCTGGTGGTGATTCAAACAAGGAAAAAACTGGGAATTTTGTAGAGCTTTTAGTGCCAGACTGGAGTATCAGCAATTCCCCTGCTGATACTCCAGTCAGTGTTTTATATATCAGCATTTTATCCGTGCTGAAATTTGGGATGAAAAAGCCACCTAATAAAGAGTGAAAATCCTTGGAAGGCTGGGATTACACAGACCACTTGGCTCGATTTCCATGGCACAATTTCCTGCTGGAAATGCCACCATGTGGCCAGGAGCACTCACCTGCACACCAGGTATCCTGTCCTGTTGAGGCCATGAGTGCAGTGAACCCCGATGAGTTTATCTGCAACACACACAGGCAAGGGGGTGTTCACCTGCCCCTTCTCCCAAATCCTCCCAGAACAAGCCCATCCATCAGCCACCCCCAAACTAAGGCCAAGTGGCCACACAACACCACCCTATTTATGGATAATTACATAGAACTCATTACTTCTGGCAGCCTGATGTCTAAAACTCAGTTAAAGCTCCACTCCCTGACAAATTATCCCAAAATCATGGAATGGTTTGGGTTGGGAAAGACCTTAAAGCCCCTCCAGTGCCTGCCCTGCCATGGGCAGGGACACCTTGCCTGCTCCAAGCCCCATCCAGCCTGGATTAGCAGACACAACAGCAATTCCTTCCCCATAACAAACCCAACCTGTTGCCTTGACATTCCCATGGCAAGAGGAAGAGAAGGAATTCCTGCTGCTCATTAAATCACCACTGGCCCATCCCAGAGACAGCAGAGTCAGGGAAATCCACGCTCACCATTGTCTTTGTTGTCTCTCAAAAACTTCTTCACGACACATTTGAACTGAAAAATGGTCTCTCTGTTTGGGATTTCATGTCCCATGGTCAGGATCTTCGAGTAGCAGAGCGTGGCTGGGAGCTCCTGCAAGGAACAGAGTCCACGATTTCCAGAAAAACCACAAGGATTCTTATCAATTAAGGAAGCAAAAGCCAGAAAATGAGATTTTCAACTGAGCCCAAAAGAGCAGCAACACAGCTTTAGGTCACAAAACTTGTGCTTCAGTCCCCTGACATAACCCCAAAATTCCAGATCATTTTTCCTGCCTCTCCTTCCTCCCTGGGGAGGACACACAGAGCCTGGAACAGTTTTCCAAGCAATTATCCACACCCCCAGAGCTGTGTGCAATCAGCTCTTTCCTCAGGAGAGCCCACCAAACCAACTTTGGGATTGGAGACCCCAGGGAGGTACCTGATCCAGGAGAAAGACCCCCAAGGGCCTCATCCCCTGCCAAGGATTCCAGTGCCTCCTGCTCCCCCAAATTATCCTCTTGGAAGCACATCCTGGGCCCTCCCAAACTCACCTCTGGCCTGTAGTAGCGTGTGGTGTAGGTGAGGTCGATGATGAGCCCCAGCTCCTCCTTCCTCTCCTTTATTTTCCTGATGAGGTCACGAGGGGAAAACCTCTCCTCTGGTGGGAGATTCCTGTCAAAACTCTGAGGGGAAATGTTGTTTAGGAGCAGACATTAAACTGGGGGGTCTGGGAGGGGTGGGAAAAGGCTCCAGAATGTCCCAGAGATCAGGGAGAAGGACTCAAGGAGGAATGGAAGCTGAGGCAGGTGGACATGGGAGTTATGGGTGGAATCATGGAATGGCCTGAGCTGGAAAGGGCCTGAAAGCTCATCCAGTTGCACCCCTGCCATGGGCAGGGACGTGCTCTGCCCTCAGTGCTTTGGGACTGCTCAGTTGAAGGTGCCCAGAGGGGACTGGATAGGAAAACACAGCCAGACACTGAAGTTGTGTTTGGGGCAGGCTGTAAAACCAGGTCTTTGGCTCAAATACATGGAATCTCAGAATGATTCAGGTTGGGAAGGACTCCCTTGGTCATAAAATCCACCCTTGTCCCCCAGCCCAGAGCTCTGAGTGCCACATCCAGGCATTCCTTGGACACCTCCAGGGGAGGGGACTCCAAACCTCCCTGGGCAGCCCCAGTGTTTAACCCTTTCCATGAAGGAATTCCATCCCATGGATTCACCTCCTGTGTTCAGGGAAGGTTGGGACAGTGAGTCACAGAGTAATGGAACAGATCCCTGGACTTGTTTGGGTTGGAAAAGCCCTCCAAGGTCACCACTAACCCGTGTCCCCAAGCGCCACATCCACAGGGATGTTAAATCCCCCCAGGGATGGGGACTCCACCCCTGTGCCAGCTGGACAACCCTTTCCATGGAGGAATTTCCCCAATATCCAACATGCCCCTGCCCTGTCCCAGCCTGAGGCCATTCTCTCTCCTCCTGTCCCTGTCCCCTGGGAGCAGAGCCCGACCCTCCCAGCTCCTCCCTCCTGTCAGGGGGTTGGAGAGAGGGAAAAGGTCTCTCCTGAGCCTCCTTTTCTCCAGCTGAGCCCCCCCAGCCCAAATCTCACGTCCCAAAACACCAAAGTGACCCACTGTCACATTTTTAAGGAATTCACTCCCTGAAGCTCCACATGGAGACCCTTTCCTACAGCTGCTCCCCCACCCCAACTCCCCCACGACCCTGGTGGTCCCTCACCTTCTTCAGGGGCACCTTGAAGGCGATGAATCGTGTTCCTGGCATCCTCCTGCCCAGGGGGATGTAATCAGTCCACCTGGATCAGGGCAAGGGGGTGTTAAAGTGGGCAGAGACCGCAGATTCGGGACCCCCAAACACCCCCAGAAACCACAAACACCCCCTGGACTGGGGACCCTCAAACCCTTCCAGGCCTGGGGACCCTCAAACACCTACCCAGGTCTGGAGACCCCCAAACCACCCCTGGCTCAAGGACCCTCAACCTCCCCTCAGGTTTGGGGACACTCAAACTGCCCCAGGTCCAAGAACCTCAAACACCCCCCCTTCAGATACCTCAGACACCTTCAGGCCTCCCGAGGCCTGAAGACCCCCAAACCCCCAGGCCTGCAAACCCAGGACCCCCAAGCCCCCCTGGCCTGGGGACCCTCAGTCCGTGCCCTGACCNCTCCGGGCCGCGCTCACCGCTCGGGGACACGGGCGGCCCCTCTGCCCGCCATGACGGCGATGGCGCCGCCGCACTTCCGCTTCCGGTTTACCCGAGCGCCCCGCCTACAGATCACGAGACCACGCCCACATGTCATGAGGACACGCCCATCTATGAGGACACGCCCCATCCGCTCTGCGCGGCTCTGGCGCCGCCTGGCGGTCACGGGTGGGAACGACAGCCCAGGGACTGGCCCAGTTAGGGACTGGGAGCGGGAGCGGGAGCGGGATTGGGAGCGGGAGCGGGATAAGGACCGGAACCAGGACTGAGACCAGGACCAGGACCAAGGCCAGGACTAGGATCAGGATCAGAATCAGGATCAGGACCAAGACCAGCATCAGGATCCGGATCAGTAACAGGATCAGGACCATGACCATGATCCGGATCAGGACCAGGATCAGGATCAGGACCAAACATGACCAGGACCAGAATCAGGATCAGGATCAGGACCAGCATCACCACACCAGTACCAGCATCACCACTCCAGTATCAATGTCACTCCCCTGGTACCAGTGTCACTGACCTGGTATCACTGTCACCACCACAGAACCAGTACCAGCATCACCACCCCAGTACCAGTCTCTGTGCTGGTCCCAGTATCACTGTCCCAGTCCCAACAGCCCAGTTCACCCCAACAGCAGCATCACAACTCCAGGACCAGCACCCCCACCCTGCACCAGTACCGGTGCCTCCATCCCTGATGTGGTCCCAGTATCCTCAGTACTGTCACCCCTGCCCCACGCTGGTACTGGCACTCCCAGTATTGGCATTCCCTATCCCATCCTGGCACCAATATCCCCGAAATCAGCATCCCCCCCATTCCCAGGACCCACCACTCCAGCACCAGCATCCCCCATCCCACCAGGAACAATCCCCACAAGTACCCCCTGGGCACCACCCAAAGGGCCACCCCACGGGGTCCCCGTCATGGCCACATGTATTGGGAACACCAATTTGTCCCTAGAGGCAGGAAGACGGAGGACAAAAACCATCCCAAAGTATCCCAAAATCATCCCATCCCACCCCTGGGGCGGGATGGGACAGCACATGTGGCATTGCAGGGTCCCTGGTGCCACCCCATCCCTTCTCCTCGGGCACGAAAATCACCTCCCCCAAAAAGAGGTCATTATTGGAGTGGGAGATTGTTGGCTTGGGAAATGATGGTGGAGATGGGAAATCGGGATGGGAATGGGAAATCATGGTGAGGTTGGGAAATTATCATAGGAATGGGAAATCATGTTGGGAATGGAAAGTCATGGTGGGGATGGGAAATTATTGGAATGTGGGAAATCATCGGAATGTGGGAAATCATCATGGGAACGGGAAATTGTTGTGTGGATGGGAAACCACAACGGGATTGGGAATCACCGTGGGGATAAGAGATCATGGTGGGAATGGGAAATCATTTTGGGGACAGGAAATTGCTGAGGGGCTGAGAAATCGTGGTGAGGGTGGGAAATCACTATGGGAATGGGAAATCATCATGGGCATGGAAATCATGGTGGGGATGGGAAATCATCCCCGGCATCCCCATCACTGCCCTAAGACCAGTGTGGGTGGCCAGGGCTCCTTTGCCAGCCACAGACACACATATATATGCACCGTGCTAACATTCCAGCCTTTCCTGGCCCTGGGAATTTTGTTCTGGCATGGGGACTCAGTTATGGCAGGGCAGGATTTTCCAGTCCTCAGCGCCCCGTTCCCAAGAGGGTGGTGGGGAGCAGCGCCCTGTGCCCAGCCTGGAAAAAAGCTGCCAGCAGCTCCAGCTGGGAGCAAATCCCCTTTTCCAGAGGGAGGGGAACCGCAGGGATCCGCATTACCATCCACGCCGGGCAGGCGGAGGCGGCGCTGGGGAAGGGCCGGTCGGACCCGCCCGGCCGAGCAGGGTCGCGGCTCTGGGGGTGCCCCGGGGCAGTCTGGGCACAGGGGGGGCTGTTCCCACCCCACGGGAGATCAGGTTGAACCTCCTGCGCTCCCAGCCAGCCCTGTAATTAGTGCTCGGCCGAGGAGCAGGAGCCGGCCCTGGGAAGGAGCCGCGGGCGCCTCGGGCTGTGGGACAGGGACAGGCTGAGCCCGGGAAACTCATCCCACCCCTGGCCGGCATCCCTCGCCATGTGTTCCCCCCTGTGTCCCCTTCTCACTGCTACCCCACATCTCGGGGTGCTTTTCCAAAGGGTGATTCTGCCCCACGGGAACCCCACCCACACATGGGGATCCCCCACAAGGGCTTTCCGACCCCCCGCAAGCGATGCCCAAATCCCAAATCCCTCCTTCCACCGTGGCTGCCGTGGGGACGAGCACCCCCCAGCCCACGCACAGGGGGCTCACATGCCCTATCTTCCCCCCCCACCCCCCAAAACCCCAGGGAGGCTTTGCCACGCGTTTTGGGAAGGGCCTCGACAGCGGGGACCCCGCGGCGGTGACTCAGGGATGGCGGGGGGGTTGCGAAACAGGCCTGGGATGGTTTGGGAGACGCCTCCACGCAGCCCCGCCAAGCCCAGGCGCCCCGGGGAGCCGGTCGGGGGAACAAGCCACGGCAGCGTCTGGGCTGTGCGCGGCGGCCGACCCGTCAGGCAGGTTTCCCGGGGCAGGAGCCGAGCGGAGGGAGCCGTCCGAGGGCCGGGAATGCCCCTCCGCCCGCTCGCAGGCTGACGGAGCCTCCGGCCCCGTCCCCACCGCCGGAGCCATGCGGACGGCCGGGCTGCTGCTGGCCCGGGCGCTGCTGCTGGGCTGGGCTCTGCTGCACCCCGTGGGCTGCCAGCAGTGCCACCCCACCGGCCCCGGCACCGTCCTGCGCTTCACCGACCGGCACGCCGAGATCCGGGTGCCGGCGCTGCACAGAGTGCCCAGCGCGCTCGACCCGCTCTACGGCCTCGTCCGGCGCTGCCTGGACCTCATCCAGCAGAACCCCCTGCCCACAGGTGAGCCCGGGAGCCGGGATCCCACTGGTGCCGGTACTGGGATCCCACTGGTGCCGGTACAGGGATCCCACTGGTGCAGGTACTGGGATCCCACTGGTGCAGGAGCCGGGATCCCGTTGGTGCAGGTACTGGGATCCCACTGGTGCAGGAGCCGGTATCTCACTGCTATGGTACTGGGATCCCACTGCTATGGGTATTGGGATCCCACTGCTGTGGGTACTGGGATCCCACTGGTGCAGGTACTGGGATCCCGCTGGTGCAGGTACTGGGATCCCACTGCTGTGGGTACTGGGATCCCGCGGGTGCGGGTACTGGGATCCCACTGGTGCAGGTACTGGGATCCCGCAGGTGCAGGTACTGGGATCCCACTGGTGTGGGTACTGGGATCCCACTGGTTCAGGTACTGGGGTCCCACTGCTGTGTGTACTGGGATCCCACTGGTGCAGGAGCCGGGATTCCAGGGGTTTTCCCGTGTCCGGAGCTGCTCCGGGGTTTCTGAGCCGCCCCACGGAGGAGGATGTCGCCTCCATCCCGCTGCGGCTGCTCCGGGAAGGTCGCGGGTGCACCATGTGGGACCCCTTTCCTCAGCACCATGGTTTTTTCTCTGCAGAGCTACTCAGGGCAGCCCTGAACGACCCCGGCTCGGTGCGGACATCGCAGGTGAGCTGGGATATGGTGAGGGGGAATCCCATGGGGATGTTTTCCACTTGGGACACCGCCCCTGGGCACACGGAGCACGCCGAGCCGGGCGCACGGCAGTGACGGGGCTCTCCCACCGCACAGGTGGTGCAGTACGAGCTGGGCTATGTCGTCTGTGCCGCCGTGGCTCTGCTCTTCACCGTGGCCGTGCCGGTGGCCGGGATGTGCTTCTGCTACTGCCGGAGCCGCCGGCGCTGCGGGGGTCGCCTCCGCGCCCACCGGCGCTCGCTGGGCTGCCGGCGGCACTGCCTGCTGGCCTGCCTGTCCCTCACCTCCCTCGTCATCCTGTGAGTCCCCCCAGAACACCCCCTAAACCCACGCTGGGTGCGCGAGTGGGAGCCGCGTCCTGCCGGGCGGCCCCGTCACCGCCCGCTCGTCCCCGGCAGGGTCAGTGTCACCTGCGCGCTCGTCACCAGCCAGCGGGTGAAGGCGCAGATGGAGCCGGGGCTGGCGGCCGTGCCCACCACCCTGCGCACGCTGCGGCAGCACCTCGCCAATGTCCCCCAGGTGGGTCCCCTCGGGGCGCTGCGCGGGGGTGGCCGCGTTTCCCTCGGGGAGTAGTTTGGGAGGCGAGAGTTGTTGACGNCCCTATCTTCCCCCCCACCCCCCAAAACCCCAGGGAGGCTTTGCCACGCGTTTTGGGAAGGGCCTCGACAGCGGGGACCCCGCGGCGGTGACTCAGGGATGGCGGGGGGGTTGCGAAACAGGCCTGGGATGGTTTGGGAGACGCCTCCACGCAGCCCCGCCAAGCCCAGGCGCCCCGGGGAGCCGGTCGGGGGAACAAGCCACGGCAGCGTCTGGGCTGTGCGCGGCGGCCGACCCGTCAGGCAGGTTTCCCGGGGCAGGAGCCGAGCGGAGAGAGCCGTCCGAGGGCCGGGAATGCCCCTCCGCCCGCTCGCAGGCTGACGGAGCCTCCGGCCCCGTCCCCACCGCCGGAGCCATGCGGACGGCCGGGCTGCTGCTGGCCCGGGCGCTGCTGCTGGGCTGGGCTCTGCTGCACCCCGTGGGCTGCCAGCAGTGCCACCCCACCGGCCCCGGCACCGTCCTGCGCTTCACCGACCGGCACGCCGAGATCCGGGTGCCGGCGCTGCACAGAGTGCCCAGCGCGCTCGACCCGCTCTACGGCCTCGTCCGGCGCTGCCTGGACCTCATCCAGCAGAACCCCCTGCCCACAGGTGAGCCCGGGAGCCGGGATCCCACTGGTGCCGGTACTGGGATCCCACTGGTGCCGGTACAGGGATCCCACTGATGCAGGTACTGGGATCCCACTGGTGCAGGAGCCGGGATCCCACTGGTGCCGGTACTGGGATCCCACTGGTGCCGGTACAGGGATCCCACTGGTGCAGGTACTGGGATCCCACTGGTGCAGGAGCCGGGATCCCGTTGGTGCAGGTACTGGGATCCCACTGGTGCAGGAGCCGGTATCTCACTGCTATGGTACTGGGATCCCACTGCTATGGGTATTGGGATCCCACTGCTGTGGGTACTGGGATCCCACTGGTGCAGGTACTGGGATCCCGCTGGTGCAGGTACTGGGATCCCACTGCTGTGGGTACTGGGATCCCGCGGGTGCGGGTACTGGGATCCCACTGGTGCAGGTACTGGGATCCCGCTGGTGCAGGTACTGGGATCCCACTGCTGTGGGTACTGGGATCCCACTGGTTCAGGTACTGGGGTCCCACTGCTGTGTGTACTGGGATCCCACTGGTGCAGGAGCCGGGATTCCAGGGGTTTTCCCGTGTCCGGAGCTGCTCCGGGGTTTCTGAGCCGCCCCACGGAGGAGGATGTCGCCTCCATCCCGCTGCGGCTGCTCCGGGAAGGTCGCGGGTGCACCATGTGGGACCCCTTTCCTCAGCACCATGGTTTTTTCTCTGCAGAGCTACTCAGGGCAGCCCTGAACGACCCCGGCTCGGTGCGGACATCGCAGGTGAGCTGGGATATGGTGAGGGGGAATCCCATGGGGATGTTTTCCACTTGGGACACCGCCCCTGGGCACACGGAGCACGCCGAGCCGGGCGCACGGCAGTGACGGGGCTCTCCCACCGCACAGGTGGTGCAGTACGAGCTGGGCTATGTCGTCTGTGCCGCCGTGGCTCTGCTCTTCACCGTGGCCGTGCCGGTGGCCGGGATGTGCTTCTGCTACTGCCGGAGCCGCCGGCGCTGCGGGGGTCGCCTCCGCGCCCACCGGCGCTCGCTGGGCTGCCGGCGGCACTGCCTGCTGGCCTGCCTGTCCCTCACCTCCCTCGTCATCCTGTGAGTCCCCCCAGAACACCCCCTAAACCCACGCTGGGTGCGCGAGTGGGAGCCGCGTCCTGCCGGGCGGCCCCGTCACCGCCCGCTCGTCCCCGGCAGGGTCAGTGTCACCTGCGCGCTCGTCACCAGCCAGCGGGTGAAGGCGCAGATGGAGCCGGGGCTGGCGGCCGTGCCCACCACCCTGCGCACGCTGCGGCAGCACCTCGCCAATGTCCCCCAGGTGGGTCCCCTCGGGGCGCTGCGCGGGGGTGGCCGCGTTTCCCTCGGGGAGTAGTTTGGGAGGCGAGAGTTGTTGACGTGGCCGCATTAAAAAGGCATCTTGGACGGCGACTCGGGGCTTCCTCCCCTCCCCGCGGCTGCCCCCGGGGCTGACCCGCTCCTCCCTCCCGGCAGGGCGTGCAGATGGTGGTGGATAAGTTCGAGGTGCCCCGCAAGCAGATCATCTCCGATTTGGGAGGTAAGCGCAGCGCGGGGCACCGGCAGCGCCCATCCCGAGCGTCCCTTCGGGATGCTGGCGGGGAACGGCGCATCCCGAACGTCCCTTAGGGATGGTGATGGGGAATAGACCATCCCGAGCTTCCCTTAGGGATGCTGATGGGGAACGGCCCATCCCGAGCGTCCCTTCGGGATGCTGACGAGGCTCGCCGTGCCTTGCAGGGCTCAGCCGGAGCGTGGGGCTCTCCATCCACACACAGCTCAAGGCCATGACCTACGCGGCGCTGGCAGACCTGCAGGACAGGGCTGCAGGTACGGCCGGAGCGCGGCCCCACCGAAGCCCTTCCCGAGGGGGAGCCGGGTGGGCCGAGCGGAGCAGCGCCGAACTAGCCCTGGGCTTTCTCTTTAAGACCTACAGACCTCGCTGCACCATTTACAGATTCTCGACGGCACGGCGCGGGCGCTGGCGGCGGCGCGGGCCGAGCTGGGGCCGGCGCTGCGGGAGCGGCAGCGAAGGGTGGTCGCCCTGCTCGACGACCCCCGCTGCACCTCCTGTGCCAGCGTCCTGGGCAGGGCCCAGAGCCTGGAGCTGGGCGCCGACTACACCAAGGTGGGACGAGGCGCTGGACCCCCCAGCAGCTCCCCTAACCCTAACCCTAACCCGCGGCTCAGGGTTGCTTCTCCCACCCCAAGGTGCCGTCGGTGGAGAACGTGCTGAAGGCGCTGGCCGGGCTGCCCCGAAGCGACTTTGCGGAGATGATTCGTCAGGTTGGAGGGGTCGGGGTGGAGCAAGGGGAGGGGTTCAGCGCGCACGGGTGTTGCCGAAAATGAAAGATTTTAATGTAGTGAAGGTGGGGAGCAGGGCTGTAATTAACACGTTTTAAGGTGCACGGAATACATTAGAACACACCACGCAGCACAGCTTCTACAATTTTATAGTACAGGCTAATTAGCATAACTAATGGGATACACCCATCCCGAAATTTGTCCATCCCCAGAACTTCCCTCGGGGCCCCCTGATTTGGGTGGGTGGGCCCCACGACCCTCTTTTCCTGCCTTCTTCATCTTCCTCAAGTTTTCTGTCCTGCTTGGAGGAAATGCAAGGATTCTGGGCCTTCCGAATAGTTTTGACTAAAATTATCACAAGGAATGTTGGATATATCTTGTTCCAGCACACTCTTTCAAACTGGATGTCACTTAGTTTGCTAAAAAATCTGTATCCACTGAAATTCTTGATGAGAAACACAAACAGCATTTTGGAATTTGGTACAAAAGTATTCCGTTTTAAGCTCCATCCTAAAAGTACTAAAGGAAAGTGCTAAAAGCTGCATTAAAATCTATAACTCACAAACTTTAAGGCATCACTACCCCTCTCAGAGACTCAGCACCCCCTCTTTGCTCGCAGGGCAACGGCACCTTCAACTCCATCCCGGAGCTGGCCGTGGAGAAGATGGCCCAGGTCCTGCAGGGTGAGTGGGATGCTCGGAGCGGGGACACCCTGCAAGGGCCCTGTCTGGGGGCTCGGGGTGGGCCGCGGGGACCACCGGGCCGTGCAGCGCAGCCGTGTCCCCGCAGAGCTGCGGGAGGAGCTGTCCCGCACGGCGCAGAGGGTGCAGTCCATCGCCGATGGCTTCCCCCTCCCCGACTACACGCGGCCCGCGAGCGAAGCGCTGGCGGAGGCGGAGGAGCGGAGCCGGCCGTACCTGCGGGAGGCGCAGCGCTTCGAGCGCTACAGGTGACAGCGGGCAGGGGCTGAGCAGGATGGGTGCTGAGCCGTGCCGAGCCCCGCGGAGCCCCGGCGGGTGCCCCAGCCCCGCGTCTCGAGGCCGTGCCCTGCTGCTCCTCCCTGCAGGTGGATCGCGGGCACGGTGCTGTGCTCTATCATCCTCCTCATCCTCGCCTGCAATGTGACGGGAATGGCCCTGGGGGCGTACGGGCTGTCCAAGAGGGAGGACCCGAGCGACTACGAGTGCCGAGGAGAGGCTGGTGCCAAGTTCCTTCTGGTGTAAGAACCTCTCTGGGTCCTGGGAAGGGCTGTCCCATCTCACCCCCAACCCCCCCAAAAAACCCCCATCAGGGCAAAGCCCGGAGAGGGACTGGGAGCCGGCCCAGCACGAAGGCTTTGAAGGCACCGCCTGCGCCGGCAGGTTTGGGAGAAGCGGCTCCTCCCTGGGAGCTGGCAGCTCCTGTGCCCTGGCCCCGCTGCCCGGCACGCCCCGCTCCCAGGGCCCTTCCCAGCCCGGCGTGCCCGGGCTCGGGAAGGAGCCGCGGGGCTGCAGCTGGACGGGCAGGTCCCCGCAAGACCCGGCCCTGCAAAACCGCCTCCTCCTCGCCCTCTTCCAGCGGCGTGGGCCTGGCTTTCCTCTTCTCCTGGCTCCTCATCCTCCTGGTCTTCGCCACCTTCCTGGTTGGGGGCAACATCCAGACACTGGTTTGCAGGAATTGGGTCAACCAGGAGATCTATAAGGTGGGTGGCCACACATCCACCCATCACCCCATAAATCTCTGTAGTGTGCACCAAAATGCCTCTCAACGCTCTGTGCCCTCCCCCTAAACCCGACTGGACAAGCCTCATCCTACACTAGAAGATGAAGTTTAAGATTAGCTCCTTGGATTTGCGTCAGCAGCAGGGAATTGCCCTCGTGCTGCTGATTCACAACCTGTGGGATCCCTGTTTTCTGCTCCTTGGGGATCCCTGGGGTGCTTGGGCCTGGCACATAGTGTGATGGGGCTGTGAGAGGGATTGGGAATGGGATGAGGCCTCATCACATGGCCCTGCACACGCAGGCAGGTCCCAGCACGGCGCTGTGCACTGCCCTCCCTCCAGACACACCCAGAGTTTCTGCAGTGGGGATTGTACAAACACAGACAAGATCCCTTTCTGGGGGGATGAGGAGCCCAGGGACACACCTGTGAGGGCAGAGCACCCCAAAATCATTGCTGGGAGTGCCTGTGCCTGACACTGCCCCTCTTCTTCCTCCTGTTTGGCCCAGTTCATCGACACCCCCGGGAATCTCCCTCCATCCATGAACCTCACCCAGCAGCTCAATCTGAGGAGGGACTCCAACCTCAGTGCCACGTACCGGTGGGTGCTGCAGAGCCCACCCCTGTGCCCATACATCCAGGGCACATTTGGGATCCTCCTGCCAACGTCCCTTTGCCTTCCAGGGAGTGCAAGAGCGGTGCAGGGCTGTGGGAGGTGCTGCAGCTCGACAGGTCCTACGACCTGGATGAGCATCTGAAAACCCCCAAGGTGAGTGCTGGCACAAACCAGAGCTTCTGGCACCTGCTTGGGGAGGCAGGAGCCTTACTGGGGTTACTGGGATGGAGGTGTCTGGCCCCAGCCCTGCAGGATCCCCTGTGTAACCCCCACAGTACACAGCTGACTTCCAAAAACGCCTGGGTGACTTCACTGCCCACCTGGGCCAGGTGAGGCTCCTGCGCAGCGAGGGCAGGCAGGACCTGGAGACCTTTGCCCGCAGTGGCCTGGATGAGGTGGACTATGGGCGCTTCCAGGAGGAGGTGAGGGGTGCTGGATCCCTCTGCAGGGAGCAGGATGTGGCCCCACACTGGGGCTGCCCCCCAGAGATGGATTTTGGGCAGCCACCAACCCTGTTTTCCCCTAGATGAAGAACCCCGTGGTGCAGACCAGCCTCCCTGGCCTGGCGAGGAACCTTGAGGGGCTGCAGAAAATGCAGGTGGGTGGTGGGGGATCCCTCTGTGCCCCTGGGGATCCCTCTGTGCCTGTGGGGGTGTCCTGACCCCGCTGTGCCCCCGCAGAGGAACAGCACGGTGGCAGGACGGCTGGGCACCGAGGCCCGTGCCCTGTGGCAGATGCAAAACTCCACAGTGCAGTCGCAGGAGGCTTTGGTGGTGAGTCTGTGCCGGGCTGGTGGCCTGTGGTGTCACTGGCACTGCCCAGTGGTGTCCCCTGGAAGGCTTTTGCCCCCTTCTCACCTCCCTGTCCCGCAGGCAAAGCTGGGGGAAAGCGTCCAGTTCCTCTCCCGCTTGGCGCCGCATCTCAAGGTACTTCCACATCTTTTTCCAGCTCCAAAAAATATGTGGTGCCCTATGGGTCCTGTCTGCCAGTGTCCCAAAAAAACCCCAGTTTTAGAGTGATGGGAGAGCCAGGAAAAATGCCGTCCAGGGAGAACTGGTCTCCTTTGGTGATTAAATTTGTCGCTGGAAATCAGAAATCCCCATGAAAGGGGCACATCCCTCTCTCCCTGCCCACTGGCAACCAGACCCAGTTTAGAGTTTGGCATGCCCTGTTCCCAGCACCCCGGGGCACCCATCCTGCTGCCCCCTGCCCTAAGGATGCTGTGCCCTTGCTGTGCTCCCCCAGGAGCGGGTGAAGAGGACACTGGCCACCACGGCCTCGGTGGAAGCCCGGCTGCCTGTGCAAGCTCAGCAGATCCTCCGGCAGGTGAGTCGAGGCTGGATGAGCCCCGGGGGTACAAAATTCCCCACGGCCAGAAGGAAAGAATGTGTGGGGAAGGAGCACCTGAAGCCTCCAGGGCTCATCCCAAGCCCAGAGGTGGTTGGAGCTGGGCTGGGAATCACGGCACTGCCTTCCCCCTTCCCAGGAGATCGGCTGCTTCACCAGGAAGGAGCTCAGGTACTTCACCCAGTACCTCAACTGGGTCGGGCAGACGGTGAGTGAGTGCTCCCCTTCACCCAGGGGAGCTCCTGGGGGCCAGGACCCCCTATGGACCACCCATGGAATCCTGGCAGCAAAATGCATCCCCCTCTGAGCTGGGGGTGAGTTTATGCCTTGTCTCCATCCCTGTCCCAGCTGAGGGAGGACGTGGCCTCATGCCAGCCCCTGGCCACAGCCCTGGACAACGGGCGGGTCATCCTGTGTGACCGCATCGCTGACCCCTGGGTAAGGGTCCCATCGCTCCTTGGGGCCAGGGAGGGGCTGCAGGATGGGGAAGGACCTGGAGGGGCAGCTGAGGGCACTTGGGGTGTTCAGCTGGAGAAGAGGAGACTGAGGGGAGCCCTCACTGCAGAAGGGCAGGCACTGATCTCTGCTCTGTGGGGACAGGAACAGCAGCCAGGGAATGGCTGGAGTTGAGTCAGGGCAGGGTTAGGGTGGATCTCAGGGAAAGGCTCTTCCCCCAGAGGGTGGTGGGCACTGACCAGGCTCCCCAGGGCAGTGGGCACAGCCCCAAGGCTGCCAGAGCTCCAGGAGGGTTGGGATGATCCTCTCAGGGACAGGGTGTGGTGACTCTTGGGGATGGTCCCATGCAGGGCTGAGGGTTGGATGATCCCAGTCGGTCCCTCCCAACTCAGCACATCCTGTGACTCTGGGAGTCCCCGAGCCCCTCCAGAGCCCAGGGCTGCCCCTTCCCAGAGCTCAGGGGGTCCCCTGTGCCCTGTCCTTGCAGAACGCCTTCTGGTTCAGCCTGGGATGCTGCACCTTCTTCCTCATCCCCAACATCATCTTCGCCATCCGGCTCACCAAACACTTCCGCCCCATCCGCAACCGGCTCATGTAGGTGCTGGGCACGGGCTGGGCTCTGGGAGGGCACAGGGAACGGAGATTTCTGCTCCTCCTGGATGCCCCCCATATTTTCTTCTTCTCCCCTGCAGCTCCACGGGGTCAGAGGAGACCTGTCCCTTCCACATCCCCCGTGTCACGGCGCTCAAGCTCTAGGCTGGTGGTCTGCCAGGTGTGCCCCCCAGCCCGGGAGCTCCCACCACACCTGAGCCCACACACTGCCAGGCTCCAGGGCCCTCTGACATCTTGCAGGGCTTGGGATCCCTCCCACGTCTCTTCCTCGGTGTCCTTTGGGGTCTGACACCCTTCATGGGTGGGGGGTGCTCTGTGGAGATTGGGGTCCCTCCTCTGTGTCCTTGGGGGTCTGAGACCCCTCGGGGTGTTTCCAGAGCCTGGCTGATCTGGGTGCAAGGAGGGGTCCCCCTCTGTCTCCCACCAGTGGCACTCCCCTTACAGACCCCTCAGGGAGGGACCCCCAGCACTGCCCCACGACATGACCCCACCCCCGGGACCCCCAGCACTGTGGGGAGCATTAAAGGCCTTCCCACCCAAACCCACCACTGACTCTATTGTTTGCACCCTCCACGTTCCTGGTTTTCACTGGGACCTGTTCTCAGGGAGCTCCAGGGCTGGGGGGCTCTGGGATCTCTGCAGCCATGAGGGGCTTCAGGGCAGGGGTTGGGTACAAGGGGGCTCTGGGCCTGAGGGGGTTTTGGGGACAAGGGGACTCCTGGACTAAGGGGTTGCCGCAGCCAAGGGGGGCTTTGGGGCTCTGGTTGTGGCTGAGGGGGCTCAGGAGCCAGCGGGGCTGGGGGGGTGACAGGGACGTGGGAGCTGCAGGGCCGAGGGGGCTCTGGGGCTGAGAAGGTGAAGGGGCCAACCCCCAGGAGTGGGCAGTGGGACCCCCAAATCCATCCCCCCCCCAAAACCCAGCACACAAAACCCCCTCCCCCTGCAGGGCTCAGGGCCCTCCTGGCCTCGGGATGCTGTTAATTAGAGATTAATTAGAGCTCAATTGGAGGTGGGGGGCTCAGGAGCAAAACTGCAGGTGAAGGGGGGGGGGTTTTGCTGTGGGTTCAATCATGGGCTCATGGAATGGTTTGGGTTGGAAGGGACCTTAAAGATCCCCCATTCCAACACCCTGCCACGCTCGGGGGGCTCTTCCTTCCATCCCAGGGGAGCCCAGGCAAGGCTTTGCCTCCCAATTTATCCCCTTATGGCATGAAATTCCTGCTCTTTGTTCATTCCCTTCAAAATGCTTTGTCCAACCCCCAAATCCTTTCCAAAATCCATCCAGGACTTCGCAGATCCACCAAAGCAGCGTTTCCCGGGATTTCCCTCCCCAAACGGTCTCTGCCAACCAGGAGAGAAGTGCCCCGTTTTGATGCATTATTAAAAGGCTCTCCCTGCCCACAGGAAAACACCTGGTTTATGCATTATTTAGGTTCTTGTTGACTCGAGGCAGCCGCTTTTAGGCATTCCCCGCCTGCAGAGGTCAGCATTGGAAAGGCTTTTTCCAAAGGGATTTAGGGAGTCGCAGCGCAAAGGGGGATTTCTGCACAACCCCCCCATCCCCAGGGCCGTCCTCGGCCCATCTGGAAACACCTGATGCAAAAATCAGCTTTAAAACAATATTTCGGGGTCACAGGAGCGTTTGGAGTGGGGGAAAAGCGATGTTCGTACCTGGGATTCAACCAGGAAATCATTCCCGACCCTCCTGCTCCAGAGGGGTGTGTTTGGGAGGTTTAGAGTCATGAAATGCTGCGATAATTAAAAAGGAAAGCTCTGCCTCGTTTTTAGAAGCCCCTCTCTGTGGTAGTGCTACGTTTTAAATACACTAATACCCACTTTGAGGGGCAGGAGAGCAAAGGGATTATCTGCTTTAAATGTCAAGTAGCATCAAAGCAATAACATTTATTTAGTTCACCCATTGATTGAAAAAAACACAGAATCAATTGTTTAGGTTGGAAAGGAATTTTGTGGCCATCAAGTCCAACAAATGAGATGAATTCAGCTGGTTCTTCTTCCTAAAATTATTTCTTGTGGCTGGGTCACCATAAATAACAGGGCAATAATGGATAACAGAGGAATTCACCCAAAATAGATGTATATTTTAGGTGTGTATGGTCACCCCTGGAGTGTCTCTGTCCCCTGCCCGGGAGGGGGATGCATTAAAAACGTGAGGACCTTTGAGTTAATGGCAAATCACCAATGAACAATCCAGAAAATTCTTCTAAACCAACTGGAGGGCACTTTGGTTTGGAAGCAAAAAAAAAGTGAGGACCAGCTGGATAATAATTCCCCCACGAAGACAAGGTCATGGTTCATGATTAACCTCCAATGCCCCCCCTTCCTCTTCTTGGTCACCTGTATTGATAAATTAACCACTGAAATCAGCTCATTTCCAGCTCCCAAACATATTTTTTGATAAAATGTGGGGGTCTCCTCTGCCAGAGGGGCCTTTTCCCATCTCAGTTTGTCTGGATCCGTGTTCTGCCACTTCCAAAGACTCAACTAAACTGGTGTTGATTAAACCACCTCCCTTCCCAAATCCTCCTCTTGGAATTCAACCCTTGGGACCCTTCACCTTCCTGGGACTGTCCCCAGTGACCCGAGGAGTGTCTCTAATAACAGACACCAATGAATAATTCAGAGGCAGCAGCACCAGCAGCTCTCTCTGAGCTCAGCCAAGTTGTGTTTCCCCCCCAACACCCATTTCAGGATCCAAATTGTTCTTCTCTATTCCCGGAATTCAGGAGAAATACAGGAAAAGTGCAGCCAACTTTGCCAGACTCAGCTTATTCCTGGAATTATAATACTGTCCAATTCTACCATTGTTATTTCGTTTTCCTTCTTTTCTCCCCATTTTTCAATGAGCACCAACATCCCTTTTTCTCCCAGCAAAAGGATTCATGACCTCTTCCACCTGCCTTTCTCATCATCCCCTAAAAACGGCTCAGGAAGTTTAGATCCAAACCATCTGTACTGGAGAGTTGTTCAGAATTTCATTCCCATCCTCAGAATGTTCATTTTCAAGGTTATTTGTGCAGCAGTTACTGAGGGAGGGATAAGATCCCATTTCCCACCTTTATTTCATTTAATCTCAGCCGAAGAGTTACGTAATTCCACCAAACTTCCTAATTTTTAGAGCCATGGATTACCTACTGACTCCTTAACCCAAGCTCAGCTTGGAGAGAATCCAACCCCCAAAGGCTTTGCTCCACTTTCCTTTATTTTTAATCTGGAAAGTCCCTGTAATTTTGATGCCACAGATTTTTCAGGCCAGCACACAGGCAGTTTTGGGGTCAGTGTTGTTGTTTTGTTAGTGCTGATTCTTATTTGCTGTTTACTGGCTGTGGATGGGACTTTGCTTCCAGGATGATCCCATCACTGAGCCCGGAGTGAGCTGGGGATAAACAGCCTGTCCTGACCCTCTGCTGTAAACCCAGAGCCAATTTCCTCCCTTTCCTGCACTTTGCTCATTATTTTGTCCTCAGGGTCCCTCCGGGCTTGCTGAGAAATGCACTGGAACCCAAGCCAAGGGAAAGGGCACATTCCACTCGTGTCCTTCAGTCAGAGGCAGCTTTGGGGATTATTGTGGGGTGAAGAAAAACTCCCTTTGCCCATCACTGGAATAAACCAATTCCCAGGCTGGGGTTTGCCCCCTGGTGCTGCTCCTGCCTGTGGATCCACACCAAGGTTATTTCCACCACCTGTTCCATCCTCTTGAAGCATCTCCACATAAAATGCTTTGCATCCTGTGCTTGATACCTCTGGATTTTCCCTCTAGAAGGCGGAGACCATGGCAATCCCAAGCTCTGGAAAACCTTCTTCTCTTGGAATTCCAGCCCTCTGCACAGACTTTTATTGTCGTGGTGTTGTCCACACTGGGTGAGAACTGCTTTGGAAAGGTTAAGGAGATAAAATTCAGGAGGAATCCTTCAGGAGATCAGTTGGCTCTGATGCCTCTCTACTGGAAGTGGCCCATCCCAGCTCCAGGCTGTATTAACCAGATGGCCCTGCTGTGCATAATCCTTGTTTTTATCCAAAATATTATTAACTGAGGGAAAAAACCCTCATTCCAAAATGCTTCCTTCTCCACATTCCTGCCAAAACTCACCTTCCTTATTTCCACACAACTTTATTTCTGAGGGAGCCATTCCCATCACATCATCTTGGCTCAGAGGCAGGAATATTATCTGGGATTTTCAACCACGTTGGTTTAAGGGTGAGTGAAACCCCCTGAGCCTCCTCTGAGCACATCACACTTGGATCCCTAGGGAATCCACCCTGGAAACACCTCGGGGGAGATGCTGCAAATCTCAGGTTTCCAGAAATGAACCCAGTTGGACTCTCAGCTGCCTTCAAGCTCCAGCTGCAAACCAGCTGTTAACGCTGGAATGAACCTCTTGGATGGGCCCAGGCATTATTTATTCCCACCAGCTGAGAGAGAGCTTGCCGAGGTTCAGCTCCCAGCACCATTCCCACCTCCCTCACACCCTCCCCTGTAGCCATGGAGATGAGCATCGTGCCCATGGCAACTCCACGGGAGCATCTTGAGCATCTCCAGGGCAGCCCAGGCTCTCCCGGGGCTTTTCCTCGTGCCAGGAAATGATTGTTGGCCTGTTCCTGCTCCCACACAGCTGATGGAAAAGCTTTTCCTCAGCAGTAGCTCCCCTTCCGAGATAAAAGGGCAGAGAAGGAGCGGATCTGCCATAAAATGCTGGAATATTTGGTGTGGAAAGGTCTCTTTGGTACATTCACAAACCACAAGCTTGGAAATTGCTGCTTTAGGGGAAAGAAAAGCTTTGGATAAAGTCATGTGTCATCTCAGAGCTGGAAGATGCTCCAACATGGATGGGAGGGGGCACATCCCATGGAAAACCCTTTCAATAGGTTATAAATCCTAAAATCCTGACCCAATTTGCCCCCTCAACACACATTTCCCATGCCCAGCTTGTCTTGGCTTATTCTCATTTACACCCAGAGCAAAAAGGGGGTGAAAACCCCAGAAAGTCCCAGCCCTGGGAACACTTTAGACAGAGAGGGGAAAATCCACGTGGAAACATCCCCACCAGCTCAGCTAAGAGGATTTCCAGGACTATTTTGTGAGTGAGTTGGGTTTAATCATCTCATCCTCACTGAGCATCTGAGTTAGAAACCAGGTCAGGGGAGGTGAGAGCTTGTTTTGTTCTCAGGAGAATAAACAAGGCAAAAACCTGGGCCAAAATCAGGTGTTGAAAAGGAAAAACATAATTAAAAAATGTGTTTAATTTTTCATTTCAAATCTGTTTTTAAAAAACATTTCTCCATCTCCAACCTGGAGCTTGTTTCAATCTATCACTTGATTTATTTTCTTTTTTAAAATAAACCCCAAGCAGTTTTCTGTATTTCCTGGAGTTCAGCTTTCTCCAGCCCCTTTTCCCACTGGGAAAACTGATTTCTCCTGCCCTTTTCCATCTTAAGCCAGGCAGGAACCCACAAGGATGTCATCCCTGCATCCACCACCCTTCCAGGAGACTCCCCTTGGGAATACATTGAAATGCTCCCGTTCCCGCATCCCCCGGGCTCGCAGCCGAGGATTCCTGGAAGAGCAGCAATTCCCCGGGGGGTTCTGACTCACAGGCTCGAGGGGTGCCCAAACGATGGAACTGGGAGCTCCTGGCCCATCCCTGTGCCCTGCGCTTTTTAAGGAGGTGACCTCAGCGCTGCCACCGTGTCACCCAGCGTGTCACCCAGCGTGTCACCCAGCGTGGCTCCCGGCCCAGAGAGGGGATTGCAGGGTAAAAATAAACGGGAGAGGAGGAGAGGAGAGGGAAGGGAAAGCTCCCGGTGAGTCACTCCTTACAAACCCTGTGCCGAGGAAAGGAAAACGGGGATATTCAGCTTTTCCTGCCCAGGAGCCAGCTGGAGGGAAGGCAGCGCTTTGTGGGAAGCTGAGCTTGGGATGCCTGGGAAGGGGTTTGTTCTGGAGCTGCTGCAGGGACAGCGTGTCTTGGAGGAGCCCAAAGGCTGCAGAACAGCAGCTTTATTGACACCAAGGACAGAAGGAGCCCTTTCTGAGGAGGTCACGGCCCTTTCCCACACACAGCACGGGATTGTTCCTGCTCCCAAGGCACTTGGAAATCAAATGCAGCAGACATTAAATACCTTCCCCCAACAAGCAGGGCTGACTTCTCCCATCTCCCACACGTTAATCCTGGTGGAGGCTCAAATACACAAACTCCAGGGTTTTCTCCCCAATTCAAAGCACTTTTATTATCAGTTCTTATTCAAGAATGAAAAAGCATTTCCAAATAAGGATTCTATTCTATTTATTTATTTAAATAAAGGGTGTTATTTTGCCTTTGAGCGCCCAGGGGATGCTGCCAGGCCTGGGAGAGGCTGAAAACACATTTTTGGGAGCTTTGGTTTTCTCCCAAAGCCTCAGAGCACTGGGAAGGCATCAATGAGTCAGGGAGGGGAGGAGAGGGGAGGGGAAGGGAGGGGGAAAGAGGAGGGGAGGGGAAAGGAAGGGAAGGGAAGGGGAAGGGAAGGGAGGAGAAAAGAGGGGGAAAGGGGAGGGGAGGGTCCCCCCCCATCTGTAAGGAGATTTTCTATGCCCCTGCCTGGAATAGCAGCAAGAACATGAGCTATTACACCCCTAATCAGATTGTAGCAGGAGGATGGACATTTATAACCCCATGGATGACCATTTATAACCCTTTGGATGACCATTTATAACCCCATGGATGAACATTTATGACCCTACAGATGGACATTTGTAATCTGATGGCTAATCACTTATAACTCTATGGAAGAGCATTTTTAATGTACTGGATGACCATTTTTAACCCCCTAGAAGACCATTTATAACAACATAGATGACCATTTAAAACGACATGGGTGACAATTTATAACCCCATGGATGAACATTTATGACCCCATGGATGAACATTTGTAATCTGATGGATTAACACTTATAACTCTATATATGGGCATTTTTAACATGCTGGATGAGTATTTTTAACCCTGTGAATGATCATTTATAACCCTATGGATGACCATTTATAACCCTATGGATGACCATTTATAACCCCATGGATGACCATTTATAACCCCCTGGATGAGCATTTTTAACCCTGTGGATAAACACTTACAACCCCATGGATGAGCAAAGGGCAGGAGGGTGTTTGCAGCCTCCAATATTTTATATTCCACTTGCCACTCCCACGGAAGACAAATCAATAATAAATTAATTCAGCTCCTCCGCTTCCTCAGGGACCCGGATTTGCCTTTGAAGCACAACAAAGAACTGCCCTGCCCTGTTTGCTGCCTCCTCCCCCGATCGTGCTCCCTCCCTGGAGCCTCCCAGCAGCAGGACGGGGCTGGCAGGGTGCCTGGCAGTCACCTGTGCCCGCAGATCCCTTCCAAAGTGACATCAGTGCTGAGGGCAGCAGACCCAGAGGGAAGGGACAAACTTCCAGGAGCCTCCCTGACCGCAGAGCCACCAACTGATTCCTTTTTTCCATGAACTCCCTGGCTTCGCAGCAGAGCCAAGGAGAAAACCCCTGCTGGAAGCAGCGGGAGGGGCTGGCCGGAAAGTTTGGCTGGATGGGTTTTTCCCCTCCCTGGTTCCTCCCCTGGCAGGTTCTTCGTGCCCTGACGTGTCTCTGGGATGGGGAATTGCTGGCATTCTCCTCCTCTCCGTCACAGGGTGTGTAACTGCTGATCCCCTGGGAGGGTGTGGATTTAACATCCTGCTCCTGCCAGTTTGTCCTCCTGGCCTGGAAAAGGCTGAGCTTTGGCATCGTCACAGAATCCTGGAATGGTTTGGGGTGGGAGGGACCTCAAAGCCCACCCAGTGTCACCCCCTGCCACGGGCAGGGACACCCCCCACTAGCCCAGGTCGCTCCAACCTGGCCTTGGACACCTTTTATCCTTTTTAAATCCTTTTATCTTCTTTTTCCCTTTTCCCAGGCAAACCTGAGGATGTCAGGAGCAAAGGAGAAACACCACCCATGAGCTGTGTAATCCTGCAGTTGAATACAGAACTGTGTAATCCTGCATCCTGCAGTTGAATACAGAAAGATAGTGCAGGTAAAGAGCTTCTTCCACCAAAAATGGACCAAAAATGACATTTCTTCTTTATCTTTTCTCCTTCCTGGGCTCTGCAGGGCTGTGATCCCAGCAGAGCTTTCACCACCCCAAAAAAATTGCAAAACATCCTAACAAATCTTCAATTTTTTTAATTTTCACACTTGGATGGGCAAATAACAGCCAGAGTGGCATCTTTCCTTCGGGCAGGGAAGGAAGTCCCTTCCCAGGGTTTCCCTTCCCTGCTGTCACCCCAGCCAGTCCCCAGATTGTCTTTGCTCTGCTCTTTTCCAGGCAGGAGCCAAATATCCCTGAGACATCTGGTTCCCATGGAAAATCCCAGGAGTTTCACTTGGAACCCATTCCATGGTGAGTTCTGCAGAACACATTCCATTAACCCTCCACACACAGCACTTACTCCCAATTATTTTGACTTTTGGAGGGCTCAAGGAGGTTTCTAGATGAACTAAGAGGGATTTGAGATGGGATGAGCTCGAGCCCAGATTTTTTGCCAGCTCCAGGGAGTGCCAGTGGGATAAGGACAGGCTGTGGAACTCCAAACCCCACAGGGTTATCCCAAACCCCCAGGAAGCCTCTCACAAACCCTCCTGAGCAAACCCAGAGTTGTGTGAATAAAAAGGTTTTGCATGAATTAAAGCCACAAAAAGCCACCACCCAATCAATGAGGGGCAGTGAGGAGGAGGATCCCGTGCCATTTCCCAGCTCCCCATTAACCCAAAGTCAGATTTCCCCACCCCTTACGAGAAAAACTCATCCCATTAATGGTTTGTAACCTGGCCCGCAGCCCTCTGGGTTATTTCCACTATCCCCTTGGTGAAGAAGGGCCAAACCTTCAGTGGAAATCGATGCAGTTCCTGCCTTGGAGCTGAGAGGAATTTAACCCTGAGATGCTCCAGGAAAAGGGTGTTGTGGATACCCTGGGCTGGAGGGAGTCAGCCCTGCAAACTTCAACCATAAATTACAAATTAATTAACAATCCATGGGCTGCTCCTGCTCCATTTGCAGCAGGAGCTGACAGAGTTCCTGCATTTCACCAAACAAGGCCAGGACTTCCTTCAAAACATTTTATTTTATTACAGAAAAATCCTGGGTTTTGAAGGCACAGGTGAATTCATCCCAAACATCTTTTTCCCTCTGTTGCATTTCTTTCTTTTCCTGGCTTGGGATTTTGGATAACCCAGGGAAGAGTGTCTGAGCCCAAACCAGGGAATCAGGAGCCATCTGTGCATTCCCACATGGAATAAATGCCTCTTGTAGGAGAGAGTCTTGACAGGCCCACTCACCTTAATCCTGCCCTGATATTTAATTTTCTCCTCCAGGGATTAATATCCATATTCTCCCAGCACAGCCCATTTTCCTGTCAGACAGAAATTACTTTATTTTTTAATTTTTTTTTAACATAATCCAGCCAGATGGATAAACAAGGGAATGGAGCATCAGGGAAAATCCCCTCTACAGCCAGATGTGCTCTTTAGTCCAGGGGTGGGAGCTTTGCTAGGATGGACATTCCTGGTTGGTTTTTTGCTGTGTCACTGGCTGTGTTAAAATATAAAATCATGGAATCGTTTGGGTTGGAAGGGACCTCAAAGGCCATCCCATTTCATAGGCAGGGACAACTCCCACTATCCCAAGTTGCTCCAAGCCCCATCCAACCCAGGCTTGGACACCTCCAGGGATCCAGGGGCAGCCACAGCTTCTCTGGGAATGCCACCCCAGCCCCTCCCCCCTCTCACAGCCAGGAATTCCTTCCCAATATCCCATCTATCCCTGCCCTCTGGCAGTGGGAAGCCACTCCCTGTGTCCTGTCCCTCCAGGCTCTCCAAAGTCCCTCTCCAGCTCTCCTGGAGCCCCTTTAGGCACTGAAAGGGGCTCTCAGGTCTCCCTGGAGCCTTCCCTTCTCCAGGTGAACACCCCCAGCTCTCCCAGCCTGGATCCAGCCCTTGGAGCATCTTTGTGGCCTCCTCTGGACTCTCCAGAAACTCCTCATCCTCCTGATTTTGGGGGGTCCCAGATCTGGAGGCAGCTCTGCAGGGGGGTCTCACCTGAGAGGGGCAGAATTCCCCAAAGATCAACCCAGTCTGATACAAATCACTCTCAGTGCAATAAATTTCCAGCTTTTTTTGTATTTCCCAACCACCACAGGACCATCCTGGGTTTCTCTGGCCTCCAGCTCTTTATTACAGCCCATCCTAACCCTAAAGGATGGGAAAACTCCCCACCCTGGTGTTTAGGCCTCTCTATGTTCCAGCCACATACTCTTACCCTCCAAAGAATCCCCAGTTTTCCATGAGCATCCCAGGGAATTTTAAATTGCCCTCTGTGGCTTTTGCTCCCATTAAATATCATGATAACTCGATATTATCATAACCGCAGGAGTGAGTTTTACTCCTCTGGAACAGGCCAAACCCCAGAGGCAGATTCCTCCTTTCTCCCACAGGTCTGAGAGTGATTTCCTCTCCATCAATCCTCAGAGCAATTCCCTGCTGTGCAGGATAATGGATAATGGGTTTGGAGCTGCAGCCAGAAACTGCTGAAAGCCTCCTTTCCTCTCCCAGAGCTTCGACCAGGGGACTCCCAACCCAGCCCCAAACCCTGCTTGTCCCATTTATGTTCTCCAGCAAACAATCCAAACTCCGCAGTTTCCCAAGATTTCCAAATCCTGATATTTCTTCAGTAAAAAAACCCAAGCACTGGAATTTTCCAAGATTCTCAAGGCAGGCCCAAACGCTGTCAATACATTCAATATTTCTCCAATAAACCATCCAAGTGCTGCAGTTTTCAGAGATTTTCAAATCAGCCCCTGAAAAACCCTGAAATTTCTTCAGTATAAAATCCAAATGCTGCAGAATTCCAAGGTTTCCAAACCAGCCCCAAATCCCTCTGGTCCCATTGATATTCTTCAATAAAACCCCCAATCACTGTGATTTTCCAAGATTCCCAGACCAGCCACAAACCCTGATGTTTCTTCAGCATAAAATCCAAATGCTGCAATACTCCAAGATTCCAAAGCCAGCCCCAAAACCTGGTATTTCTTCAATAAGACCATCCAAGCACTGGAATTTTCCAGGACATTCAAATCAGCTTCAAACCCTGATATTTCTTCAGCACAAAATCCAAATGCTGCGACATTCCAAGACTCCCCAAACAGCCCCAAACGCCTGCCATTCCATTCAATATTTCTTCAGTAAACCCTGCAAGCGCTGTTATTTCCCAAGCTTTCCAAAATAGCCCCAAACCCTGACATTTCTTCAGTACAAAATCCAAGTGCTGCAACATTCCAAGCTTTCCAAAATAGCCCCAAACCCTGACATTTCTTCAGTACAAAATCCAAACCCTGACATTTCTTCAGTACAAAATCCAAACACCGCAACATTCCAAGCTTTTCCAGCCAGCCTCAAGCCCTGACATTTCCTCAATAACCCGTTCAACCACTGCGATGCTCCAATATTCCCCAAGCCCGGGATTTCACCCCAAAGGCTGCAATTTTCCAGCCCTCCTTTGCTCGATGTTTCCCATCCCCGAGCCCTCCTGGAGGAGCCCCCGTTTTGGGGGATGCTGCCCGCGGTGCTCCCTCGGGACGGGGATGGATCCTGGCCAGGCTGGGCAGGGCTGGGCTGCGCACATCCAGCTCCTCCCTCTCGCTATTTATTCCTCCCCGGAGCTCCGGGGCTGAATCACCTCGAGCCGAGCAGGGACCGAGCTCCGAGCCGGTGAGTGCGGGGAAAGGGGACGCGGGGGCTCCGGGGGGGATAAATCCAGGGCCGAGGGGGTTTCACCGCCGAGGATGAGGAGCTGCCTCCTTTCTCTGCCGTCGCTGCCTAAAAATAGACTTTCCAGCGTCTCCTTAAAAGCCGGAGCTCGGCTTTGCCCGGCGCTTGTTTACTCAGCGCCGATACCGGTGGGGATTTTTGTCTTGGAGGGTTTTTTCCTTTCCCCCCGTTCCCAGCTGCTCCCTCGGTATTTGGGGGGATTAAAAGGGAAGGGGGAAAAAAGGAGAGGGGAGGGGATTTCTAAAACTAGAGGTGACATTTTCACCCGCCAGCCCCTTTTGCCAAACCCCAAGCTGGAATTTCCCTCCCCCCCAAAACTGGGACATCGCCGGGAGGGACAGGACACCCCCATCCCGAGCATCTTCCCACCTCCGCCTTCCCCACCTCCCTTCGCTTCTCCTCCCCCTCCGCGGGCACCTCACCAAGGGTATTTCCACGGTTATTTTGGCTTCAGGGGGTTGGTTTTCCCCTCCAAACCCGCAACCTCCGCCTTGCCAGCCCCGCGCACGGAACTGCTGCTCCTCAGCGCTCCTCGCAGCCTCCATTTTTCCCTCGCCCTGGGCCCTGAAGGAGCGCAGAATTCCTCCAGCTCCGAGAGAAATCGCCCCTCTCTCGACCTCCGGAATGAATCCCTCATTTCCCACATCCGCGAGAGGGGGAATAAAGAGAGTCGGGGGAAAAACCATCTGCGCAGCCACCCGATAATTGAATATCCATATATCCCGGTGGCAGCAGAAATGCCCTTTCCAAGCAGAGGGCTCCGAGCCTGGGGAAGCGGCTCCCTGTGCCGGCACCCCCGGTTTGTGCCAGGGAGCCCATTAATTGGGGGTGAAGCTCAGACCGCCTTAATTAGCGCGACGCTAACGAGTCTTCGCCCTGTTCGTCCGAGCTCAGCGCTGCCAAGGCAATTAGAGGAGCAGGTCGGAGCTGCAACATCCTCCAGGGCTTTGCCACAGCCTGTTTTCATTTTGCCTCCTTGCAATTCACTATTTCCAAAAAAATATTTAAAAATTACCGTTTTGCTGCTTCCCCCCCCCCCCCCTTTCCCCTTTTTTTTTTGTCCCCCCGG